>MQRK01253666.1:0-10533 GCA_001938485.1 Girardia tigrina
AATTATTTTCATTAAAAATTATTAATTATAAAATTTATTATTCATATAAATGATAATTGAATGGATGTTATGAAATATTATAGGGTTATGCAAATCTATATTCCAATCAGAAAAAAATTTAAAACATAATTTAATGATAAATAAATAATTTACAACAATAACAAAAATTAAAACAAAACAAATAACAATAAAAACAATATAAATACCAAACAATTAAATAAAAATAGTGTTTAACTTATTTTTAACAAGTAATTTTTAATTATATAAAAGGAATTATATAATTATATAATTATATATAAAATTATATAATTATTGAGCTGCTTTTTCAAGCCAGTGTCTCATATTGCTAAAGAAATTATGACATTCAACTATGTAATTATTTTCCAAGGTGAGAGCGGTATCCACACATTCTAGAATGCTTAAATTTGGGATGGCTTTTTTAGCAGCATTGTATATCGCCTTTCTCATTGAAAAATAAATTCTTCAACCGGATTCAATTCTGGAGCAGAAGGCACTAAAAACTTGCATACAATCCCATTAACCCTAACTAATTATTGTTTTGCCAGTGATTTAAGGATTTTCGTATTTTCCATAACTAAAATTTTATTTGGATTTGCAGAAAAATAAGGTATCAATTTATTTTCAATAAATTCAGTGAATGACTTTGTTATAGAATGCATTTGCAGGCAATTATTCCATTTAAAGAAATCACACAAATTAAACTTCTGTTTACATTTCTGTTTACCAGAACACTAATAAATGTCTTCGTATTCTGCATAGAATAGTCTTCTAGTGTGAAGATTGAACCCTGTTTCACCAAGAAAGAATTAATTGTTATCAATTTCTGAGGAATATAAAACTCTAGCTTCGATTTTCACCAGAGATTTCCTTTCTTCAGGAACCAGAGTTGACCTTTTCCTAGTAATTTTTATGTTTTTCAACTTCCTTTAAATTGTTGACTTGGAAATATTGACATATTATCTTTCTGTAACAATTTTTGCAATTTCTTTTTGAACATAGGAAGTTATATTAAATATTGTTTGTTCAATTTCAGTAGATGATGAATTGGTAGCTTCACATGAAATTTTACACTTTTCATTCGCAGTAAGGAAATGAAGATTTCTTTCGGCCTTCGTAATATACATTGAAACGTTTTTTTATTACATATGCATAAAATTTCTGCCATTTTAGAGTGCATTTGTTTTCCTTGATTTAAAGCTATTAAAACCTTTTACATTTCTTTAGTCATCGTTACTCATGTTTTTCTCACCATGATTGAGTCAATTCTTTTCCTAATTGAAATATAAATCTACATACCATAGAATATAGATTTACAAAACCTTATAATTTAAATTAATATATTATTTTCTCTCTTTTTTGATACATTTTTTTATAATGTAATAATATTTTTGGAAGGTTAAATAAATATTCATTTTAACATTCCAAATAAAATTAACGCCAAGGAGTTTTTTGATTAACATTTCAAGTTTTAAATATTTTATTTTAATATAAAATAATAGTTAATTATGTATGCAAACATACATTTGAAGTACATTAATTGCTATTATGTTTAATTATCTGTTTGTATATATAAAACTGGGGAATAAATATAAAGTTATAGTTTATAATATTTTTGTACTAATGGAAAGCAATGAAAACGTGTGACTTCAGCTGCTTTTTGTGGTTGTAGAGTCAAGCAGTGCCACCATCAGTTATAAACCTAATTATTAAATGCAAAAGTCAATTGAAAATCTCGGATTCCTTGAGTAAATTCATAAAACAGTTCAGATCCTAATGGAAGTATATAATCATTTTTTTGTCTATATGATTTAGAAAAACTATTATGAAAATCAAGTATCGCTGGTGTGAAGTTGAACCTTGAGATTCAATCTCAGTTTGTGTCAATTTAAACTAACTTTTTCTTCGTATCTTTAATCAATATTGAGCACTTGTATCACTTCTATATATTGATTTTAAATATTAAAAATTAATTAAAAGTTAATTAATAAAAAATAATTAAAGACTATTGTAATATTAGTATTTTGATAATTCTTCTTTTCCTGCAAATAAAACTTTATCTAATTATATAGACAATTAATATCAGATTTGAGAATTATATATAGAGAAAAGATAACAATTTTACGAATTTACAGAAAAGACAAAATGAAAGTATAGCTAAAAACTATAAGAGATTATATATTGATAAAGAATGTTGCATTTTTTATCATGGCTTATTATATATTTAAATAAGAGATTTTATTTCATTGAAAATATATTTTATTATTATTATAATTTTAGATAAGAGTATATTAATTTATTCTGATGAAATTAATTAAAGACTTTGTTAAATATTATCCTTTTTAAAAAAAAAGTTAAAAACCTAAACATTTTTAATAACAATTTTATTTTCAAAGAAGGGTTCGTTTGAACGAC
Source organism: Girardia tigrina (assembly GCA_001938485.1). Lineage (NCBI taxonomy): Eukaryota > Metazoa > Platyhelminthes > Tricladida > Dugesiidae > Girardia > Girardia tigrina. The sequence continues at coordinate 2,434 of MQRK01253666.1, forward strand.
GGTGAGAAATATATCGAAATTGTTCTTCTTTTCCTTCATTTCTTCATTTTTTGTTCGATAAAACAGATTGCAACTATGTCGGTGGGTTACTAATCGTTTCCTAGATATTGTTTATAGATTCACAATTCGGAAATACTTAGAGGATGTGACTTGGTAAAAAAATATTGAGATAAAATGTGGTCAATTCAAGTATGAATCACTGCGCATTGTAGGGTTAATTAAATATAAAATATAATGAAATTCTTAAAACAACCAAATTTCAGAGACATTTTAAAACTGCATTTATTTAAGTTTTTAAATAATTAAATAAAGGAGTTGTGTGTTTTTGAAAACTTTATGTAGTTCTGTTTTTATGAAATAAAGTTTATCAGTTTCTAATAAAAGATTTTACTGAAAATAATGATTAAGAATAGATATAATTTCTCAATTAAAACATGAACCACTTACGGATAACATAGATGTTTGTAAGGTATTATTAACATTATCTGAACCAATAAGTGTCAAAAAATCTGGAGTTTGTGGAACATAATTTAATGGGGATTTCAGTTTTAAATAAGACTCATCTTTGTCAGTGGTGTTCAATTCTACGGCAGTTTCCGTTGCTCTATTGGGATGTTTACGTACGCAAATAATGGCAATTATTAAAAACATTGATATTATTCCAGTAACGGTGATTATACTTGCTACAACAGCAATCTTTAAGGTTTGAGATATTTGACCAAATACCATAAAAGAGAGAACAATAGATGTTCTTCTGGGAGAACTTCCAAAATCTGCCGCTTCCAAACACAAACGATATTTAGCATCCATCAGTTGATTAATGACTAAAATACTACCCGTTGTTGAATTAACTAAGAAATATTTAGCTGCCACTTCATTTTCTGGATCATTTGGAGATAAATAGTACTGAACTCTACCGTTGTCTGAGGTATCAGAATCCTTTGCTAGCAATTGAATTATTTGATCTCCAACTTTGAAATTGTTTGTAACATTAAATATTGAATTATTATAATTTGGAATCAACCATATTGGTGAATTATCATTATCGTCTTCAATCGTAATTGTTACATTAGTTGTCACATAATTTCTAGGATTATTATTGTCGTCCGAAACTGCTATTAATAGTGTAAAGTTATCATCGAGTTCCCTGTCAATATCTCCTTTTGTTTCTATACGACCATCCGTTTTCATGAGGAATAAACTATCTACTTCTGTAAGCCTGGATGACCAAGTTTTGAGAAGATAATATTGTAAAACAGCTGATCCCCCTGAATAAAAGAAACGTTTTAATAATATTTATCAAAAATAAGAATTTATGAAACACTTTTTAACACATTTTGGTTCCATCTTTTTGTGTTATAAAAATTACATTTTACTACTATCTTCTAAATTAAAATATATAAATGTGCAATGAATATATACTGATACATCTTTTACTTTAAATAATGAGTAAAATTTTCAGTGGTATCATTACATATTAATTAAGTAATTGATATAGCTTCATAATTATTATCGTTTATATCAGACGGTAAGTTATCAGAAATGTCACAAATCATATTTTTTAACAACATCTATACAATTTTTCAAACATTTATTAACACCACAATCAGAATTGTTATGACAACAATTATTCAAAAGACTTTCGCTATTTGACATTTTCTCGATTAATATCTTTTCTGAATTCATACTAATTATTTTCAATAAATGAAAATCTTTTAATAAAATTTATTAATTATAAATAGGGAGCGACGATGCAGTGTTTAACGATGAGTCGATGCATCATTACCGATGCGTGTTTCGACGCATCGACCATTTTTAACGATGTACGATACGATGCATCGCAAAACCTGCATCGAAAGAATGAATCGTTAACGATGCATCAAAAGAATAACATTAAAATATAAAACAGCTAAATTCAAATCTAAAATTTTATTTGGTCATTGATATTTGCTATTGTGCTACAATAATGGCAAAGAAAGTTAACAGAAAAGAAAACAAGAAAATTTCAAATTTATTTTAGGAAAATTGAATCAAACTATAAAAGGCAGGTCATTCATTTTCTTCATCTGTCTTAAGTTCTCTTTTAGATAAACAAGTTTTTCAACTTTGAATGTTGACAAATTTGTTCTCCTGTCATTACATATATTTCAAGCTGTGGAAAACACTCGATCAGAGCTGGAGGAAGTTCCTGGAATTGACAATGTTCTCCTGACAAAACGAGCAAGTTTGGGATAAATAAGTGATTGAATTTTCCAGTAACGAAGTATATCCCCATTCTCGGCAATCGGTATTGTTGTTAAAAAGTTTTCTAATTCCGCCTTTATGTCCGCCATAATATTTTTTGTAGTATCTATATCGTTGAGTGAATGTATATATGAACAAAGGATTGATTTCATTTTGTGACAAATAACAAAGGTATGGGTTTTGTACTTAACTGTAAGGAACATAATCGGAAATCCAAAAAAAATAATGTACATAATTTTATACCAATTTATATTATATTGAAGGACTGCATCGTTAAACGATGCATCGTCGCTTCCTAGACATTTTCTTGTTTTCTTTTCTGTAAATTTTCATTGTCGTTATTGTAGCTCAATAACAAATATCAATGACAAAATAAAGTTTTAGATTTGAATTTAGCTGTTTTATATTTTAACCCGAATGGGGCCACCGTCCTTTTAAATGAACACTGCTCAAATATTTTTTTACATCATATTTGACTACTCAGCAACGGGCGGCATTAGGTGCAATAGTCTTTTAAAAGGACACCATATTACAAAAAGACCGTATGAAACAAAAAATATTTTTTTAATGTAGAACAAGTTATTTAGGTATAATAAACCAGAATTAATATCAAAAATTCATTTTTTTCTAAAGGAAATAGTTTCGGCCCCATTAGGGTTAATGTTATTCTTTCGATGCATCGCTAACAATGCGTGTTTTGATGCATCGACCGTATTTAACGATGTACGAAAGGATGCGATGCTCTCTAATTATAAAGAATTTTATTGGTTAAAATTAAATCTAAACATTTTTCAAAAAGTATATATTAAATTGATATATTAAAATTTTAAATTACATTAACAATTGAATATTACATTTGAAAATTATTTTAAATGTTTTTACTTTAAAATTAAATTAAATTATTTTTAATTAGTAAGAATCAAAGAAAATACCAATCATCCATCTGTGTAGGAGAGGCACAATCCGAATCAACATTCAACATGCACAATATCAACACTCAATTCGAAACATTCCTCACAATATTTATCTAAAAACGTTGTTAATGACAATAGTTCACATAAATAAACTAATTCATTGTTAATTTAATTATTTCGCCAAAATCAATCTATTAAATTTTTCTTTCAATTTAATTTGTAAAATTAATTTTTTTAAATTATAACTAAAAAGTTTTTATAAAATTTTATGATAAAACTATTAGATTTAAATTTACCATAAGCCTTTTATTTAAAAAATTATTTCTTAAAAATATTATAAATTTTAATACGTTTATTATTTATTTTAAAATTCTTTTTTCAAAACTTTTATTAAAATATATCAATTGTTATGACTGTAAACATGTGTTTGATTTCCATATAAGTATTTAATTTTTGTTGGTTTTCCTTTAGGGATCATTTTTAATTTTAAAACATTTTGTGTTTATTTAATTTTTTAAAACTTTCAAATCAAAAAAAAATGTTTTGGTCAAGTAAAAATTTAAACTAACTCCTCATATATCCAAAATAAAAATTAAATATTTTTTTACAATATGAAGGTATTTCATTTATTCTTCCAAACATCAATAATATTAAAGGATTGTAAAAGTTTTATTAAATTTCTATTATTCTATTAAATTTTATATTTTTAAATATATCAATTACATAATTAATTCTACATGTTTCGAGATAATTTTATAGGCTATTTAAAAGCATTTTTAGTCGTTTTTCATTATTTCCATTTCAATGATTCTACTAATCTTTTTGAAAACAAATTTATTATCAAACCAAAAGCCGAATAAATTGCAGAAGGGTTGAAACATAAGCTGTAGAAATAAAACACTTCAAGTTCTTCAAGTAATATTAAAAAAAAGTCAATGATAAACCCTACCTTGAATAGATATCAAAATTGAACAACAATTCACTGCTATAATCAAAGACAGAACATGAAGATATTTAGTAAAATCTTATTTTTATCATTCGACCAAGGATTTGATCTTTAGTAAACATTGTTGAACAATTTGATTCAACATCGTATGGACTCTAAATAATTCCTTCTCAAGACCAAAAATGTTTAAATTCAGAACCGAATTTAGAGAAACTAAAAAAATAAATTTATGTAAGAATTTTCTACAAGAATAGGTTATGCCTGATACATGGCAAAAACCTGGATTTCCGCCAGTTTGAAGAATACATATGGAAGATGAGACCGAGAATTTGTTATTATTTTGACGGAGTGTGAGAAGGTCATGCTGAGAAGACCTTTTCATTTTCAAAACCACTGCAAGGAATAATTTAAGTTTTGTAAATATGTTAGCATCTTTTAACGATAAAGTTTAAGCACACACGACTAAGACAAACTCCAAGAAGATTTAGAAGCCCACTTATAATAAACTCCTACTACATCTTTACACTGTTTAGATCTCCAACTATCTATCTAGTACTTGTTTTATTTAAACTGTCTACAAAGGCGCAAAAAATGTGTATTTATTAACCCCTTTTGTGAATGTAAACTAATTATAAAACATTATAGTACTTCATTTTAAAATTAAAATCTTTCTAAACTTTTATATAGTATAAATAGATCCAACAAGACCTCATTCGGATATGATCTTTATGGTTGGCATTGCTTTCATCGAAATTTTTTTTCGATATACATATATTATAATAATTTACTTTTTTTCATATTTTTTTCAAAACATATTACTTATCATAAACACTTTTTTTTTAATAATTCTTAGTTACTAAATGTATTAAACGTAAGAGAAATGAAGACAGGCTTTCAAATAATGGATTTATTTTCATATATTAAAAAGCTTATAAAATGGTATAAAATACTGAAAATATGAACAATATAAAAATGCAAATGTCAAGATAGAGTCATTGTGACTTATGACGGACAGTTCATATTCAATAAAGAACACAATCATGTTGAAAATTCAGTTAAAGTAGAAACTGCTAAGGTAGTGAATGAGATAAAAAACATGATATATTATATCGAAAGATGATCATATTTCAGTGGTCGCAAAAGCACTCTAGCTGTAGAAACGCTAATTGCACATCAGCAACTGAGAATTTGGGATCCCTTGTTACTCGGACAAGAAAGAAGGTCAATACAGAACATTTTATTCCTCATTCATTGACAGAATCGATAATTCCGCTTGAATTTCAGTTGAGTCATAGTGAAGAAACATTTCTGGTCTACGATTTTGGAACCAAATTAGATAGAATTCTTAGGTTCTCGGCTGAAAAAAACCTTTCTTTATTTCGTATATGTGATTATATTTATGCTGATGGAACATTCAAACGTTGTACGGCCATTTTTAGGTTTCCGGATATATTAAATAATTGTGGCAATAAATTTAATAACCATTTTTAATTTTTAATATTAAATAGATCCATATTAAATAAATTCCGAAAAATACTTTAATTGAATTTTTAAGTCTTACATTTTTGGTAAAAGTATTTTTCGATGAAAAAATTTCAGTGAAATTCATTTCGATGAAATTAATAAATGCCGATTTTTATAATGATTTTTTCCAGCTTAAAAGATTTTAAAAGGTTTTATCGTTTTTTAAAAGATTCATTATTCATAAGATGTCTTCATTTCTTCTACACGAGTCATGTTTTTAACATCCAAAATAATATGTATTTGGTTTTGATTTTCTTAACCAGAAAAAATAATATAAATTAATAAATAAATATAGAAATATACATGAAATTGAATATTACATAAATTATAATACTACTTTTATTTATTGTGTTTATTATTTATTTTAATATACATAATTAAAAAAAAACTTTTTTTTCATATTTATTATTAAATTGTTTTTACAAATGTATAAATAAATATTTGTCATTAAATTAATTAAATTTCAATTATTTTCCTCTAAAATCAAAGAGAAAGAAAAACAGAAAATCAAAACAAAAAACTTGAAAGTAAATTTTTAAAATAATATTCAAATAAATTATATTAAAATGTGATTTTCCAAAAGTAAAAAACAAACTTTGTTGTTTATTTTTTTTTATTAAATTTTTATGATTTTATTTAATATTTTGATATCAACCGATTTTGTTATTATCAAATTGTTTCATTTTTTTTCTGAGAAAAACAAGAAAGATTTTTTTATTTATTTTTGTTTCATTTAATGTATATTTTTACTGATTGAAAATGTTTTATTGTAAATTTTGATTAATGTTATGTTTTTTTTTATTAATCTGAATTCAATGGAAAAAGCGCAAATAGAACGATCCCACCAAGCAAAGAGGGGCGCGCATATTCTCTGTTTCATTTGAAAATGTGCAATTACAGAAAAAACTGTCAAAAATGCATTTTGTAAATGAGATAATCTGTTTTACATCAGTTTATCATCACTTTTTTATTTATTTTTTAAAATAGTATTCGATATATTTATAATGCGAAATATTTTTTAAGGGAAAAATATTAACATTTAAATTTTACAATCTGTAAAGAGAAAATTTGATAAACAACAATAATCTGAAATTAAAATTAAAATTTCAATTTATTATTGATAATGGTTTTATGTCATAGAAAATGACAGAAACTAAATGGTTCATATAACCAAATTACAATGTTGATGGGATTTCATTCATGATTTGAATACTTAATGTTTTGCAGGATTAATTTCAATTATACAAATTTAAATTTAAATTTAAATGCCATTTGAATCAACGTGTTACGGATTCGGTCAATTCATACATCAAATCCTTCTATTGAAAGGGAATTTTGGACATGGTTTCACTATGGCATAAAAGCGTTGAAGTTGCTAAAGCTTACATATCGAAATAAACCCAGACTAATTGCTTTTTTATTGTTATAAATTTGAATAAAATTGGTTGCTAAGTTTTGGTCGAGTTTTGGTACTGATTGGGTAAACCACGTAAATATATTATAAGAATTCAAAACTTAAATATTGCTAGTATAAACCTGTGAGAATACGAGTGTTAGACCAAATTTTTTTATGGAAAGCAAATTTAAAAATTTAATCGAGTGATTAGAAAAAGAAAACATGAATAGAAAGGATTAATAACAATGGTTAATAAGGGTGTTGACTGATTATAAGAACTAATAAATAGACTCTGTTCTGTAAAAGAAGGAATCTATTAAACTTAGTAATTACAGTTTTATTATAAATAATTAATTAATCCAAAAATGATAAGAATTATGAATCAAAGAGAGATTTCCATCACATCACAGTTAGAGTTTAATAGATAGATTAAGTATTAGTTGCGCCCAATAAGTAGTGAGCCTAATACACTAATCAATAAACAATTCCCAAACAATTTTTATTTTTTAAAAAAATTAAAAACAAAAATTTAAATTTTAAAAGAAAATTGGCAATTGTTTGCACAGAAATTCATAGCCTGCATGCGCAAATATTTTCAGAGGAAAAATAGCGGCCTCTTATGACTTGCTTGAGATGGTTGGATAAGAAAAAATTAAAGGGGATCAGGTCAGAGCTATATGTGGGGGGGGTGTGGGAGCACTATAAGACCACAACTCTGGATTGCTGCCATTGATTGCCCACTGGTATAAGTTGGAGCATTCTTATGAATGTAGTTCAAATCACACACTCTGTTATGCTTTTGAGTTTCCGAGTCTGTTGTTCAAGATTAGTGCAGTATGCACTGTTAAGGAGAATCACAACACTTGTATCCCAAAAAATGAAAAGCATCAAGGCTTTTTAGTTTGATGTTGATGCTCGCATCTTCCTTGAACTGGTCTAACCAGTCAGTTTCCCCTCTTGTGATTCTTGTTTTTGTCTCATCAATTGTGATGATGGTGTGAAAGTGTTGGCGTGGCACAAAGCGTAAACACAATTTTCTGATGCCACTTTCTCTCAGCATTATCTGAATAGTACCT
>MQRK01253666.1:17390-27524 GCA_001938485.1 Girardia tigrina
AAAAAGTACTAAGATGGAAAAAACGGAATTCATTTTAGTAATTTTTTGACAGATTTTGACAACAATTGGCAATGGTTAAAATTAATTTATTTAACAAATTTAGTGACATTTAATTGGTAATAAAACTGGACACTAATTACAAGTAACTGAGGCTGAATATAAAAGTCAAATTATAAATTTTAATCTCTATTTTCAGATTTTTTCTAACAAAATTGTAATAAGATATAAAACGCTGAAATCAAATAGATTTTATGAAGGATACATCAAGTTTTTCAATTTATTTTACAATGATTGCTACCGAATTTTCAATTAATATTAAATTTTAAAATTAAAATAAAATCATAAAAAAACCTTTATAAAAATTAACAAATTTCTTTTAAAATTTGAATATATATACAAAATGTTTTAAAAAGAAAATGTGCTAATGTATGTGCTAAATTTCTCAGGAAGACCGAGGCAAAAGTTTTTGTAAAATTCACTGAGGTCAGTCACGAAAGCCATTTCTGATTCCTTGGAGCTGAAGTACTGGGTAGTTCAAAGAATTATTGAGATGTATGAGAAAAGAGTAAAACAGCTTCAAAACAATATGCAATCAAAAAAAACAAATAATAAAAATTACCTTCTAACCATAAAATAATTGAATGTAAATAATAATGTAAATAAACACAATCACGGATGTTTTTGGATTGTGTCACTAAGCACTAATGGACGCTGCATTGGGTAATTACATTACACTCTAAAAAATCCACAATAGTTCTTGCTCCACGAAACAATGATTGTGCTATTGAAAAAAAAGATATGAGTATGCTCAGAAATTTAAGGATTATGCGGTAAATCTTTTTTTCTGAAAAACTAATTTTCTTAGATGAAGTTAGTTTTGAATTGTCTACACGACTAAAAAACTGAAGGTTTCTTGGAGGTACTTTTGTATATGTAGATGTTCCTTTTATAAAAGCTAAAAACATTTATGTTTCTGCAGCCATAATTATCAATTCAATGATTTATTATAAAATATGAAGAAGCAATTCATAAATAAAATTTTTGTATTAAAAATTAATTTATGGAAAATATTTACTTTTTATTACTTTTAATTATAATAATTTTTAAAATTTTCTTCATATAAATTTTTTAATTTTTAAAATTTAATTATTTTTGGGAAATTGATGGAAAAAATGGAAATAGATACAATAAACCCTATAATGTATTGATCAAAATAAGTAGAAAATAGTTCAGAAAAGTACAGAAAAAAAGAAGTGTTTCGTAGTTTAATTCCAAAATTATAAAAATCATGGTGTTTCAAAAAATCTTTTTTTTCATCAAACCCTATCTTGTATTATTACAAAAAAGGAAAAACTTCAAAAAATACCTTGATTTATCATTAGAAATTCCGCAAAACGCATAATAAAGTCGGTTTTAATTGTTAAATAAATGGAAAATAAAACAAAATGTATTTCCTTTTTTTTCGTTCACATTCACAAAATAAAGAAGATGTCCTATAACCAAAGGAAACTTTTTTTCAATAAACATATTAAATTGAGTATTATTATTTGGAAGAAACGATAAGTAAATGTTTTTTTTGTACTTTTCAAAAAACAAACTTCTGTACTTTGTGAATAAAGACTTACATATGCAATTTATTTTCAACACAAACTTAAAATATTATATGAATAAATCATTCATAGAAAATACAAAAATTGAAAAAAAAGTATTTTTAAAACTATACAACACATAATTAACGAACAAAAAAAACAATAATTTTCCAATTATTCGGTAATTAACATTATTTATAATTAACTAATAATGGAATAATGGCTTTGGAAATTTAAGAAAATAGAAAATTATTATTCGACCTGTTTCATTTCATTGGTGAAAAATTGTTATAAATATAAAAAAAGAAAACATAAAAGAAAAAAGTATTTTGAAACACATTTCCAATTGCGATTATTCGTGTTTGTCAATCAAAAGTGGCCTAATGTAAATAAATTTTTACCAGACATTTTTTACAAACTTTAGCCGTCATGATATTTGCAAAAATAATTTCATTATACATTCGCGTATGAAATATATCCAAAAAATTGCATTAATTGAAAGTAAAAGTTTCATTTACTTTTTAATATTTTTTAAAATATGAATGTATATAACTGTATATATATATGTACAGACATACATATGAGAATATTACTTTATTAAAGCATCTTTTAAGAAACTATAGTTGCACATATTTCGACATTACATTGATTACCATCAGGAAATAACTATTTTAAAAGAATTAAACAAATTAAAAAAATTTAATTTAAATTATCCTTAACATAGAATTTTATTGGATTTAAATCGACAGTTTTTTTTAATTTATTTATTTATTTTTTATATTAATTGAAAATATTTAATATTGAGGCTACTTTACTTTTCCGATTTTTTATATTAATCAGTGTATTTGAGTTTGATCAGCAATGATTCAAAATATAGTCTCTGATAATGTAAATCATAATTTGTCTGATAAAAACTTGTTTTAAGAAAATTTTAATCTTTAGAATAACATCCTCCTCAACATACGTTATGTGCCAAAAAAAAGAAAACTGTGGTTAAACAATTAAGTTTTATTCAGTTGAATCCCTTTCGAAATATTTCCTTTGTACCAATATTCTTCAATCTCCATTTCCATTGTTTAAAGCTTCCATTAATTTCTTCAGAGGGGAATGTTTTTATTTATCTCATTGTTAAACACTTTATCCTCTCTACATCATCTTGGTGCCACCAATGTATGATTTTTTGTAATTTAGATATTAAAAAATTCTGGTAAATAAATCTGGAAAAAATGAAAGTTGTCTAACAGTGTTACCAAATTGCGAGCAAAATATTCAAGGACAATGATCTGCAAATCCTTCGTAAAGGAAAGCACAAACGAGTACACTGGCTTCATATCATTATTGTAATAATCCAGATTATAAAAATAGAGATTAGGAAGTGTTGTCAAATCTCTATTTTTACTATAAAATAAAAGTTGCCAACAAAGCTAAACTAGCCCAACTCAATATATCAAGGAATTGCGTTAGGCTAATTTAGTGTTCGAGAAAATAAAACAATTATGTCAAGAGAAAAGTAACGATCAACAAAAAAAATTCTTTTAATTCAACACCAAAAAAATCACATACGAGAGAGAGAGAACGGCACGGATAAATCTCGATTTCGATTTGTGTTTATTGTTCAAAGGTTTCAAAGGAACGATCTTCTGTTGTGACAATATCGATGGAAACGTCAAAGAATCATTCGGTTGCACAACGAGATTTTGAGGAAATATGGAGAGATGCACTTTCAGAGGGAAATATTGATAAATTGGTTTGCATGAAATTCCTTTACGAACCGAATTTACAGGAAAATGTTTTGTAGGTAATATAATATAATTGTAATCCGTAATTTATGCATATAAAATTTTCAATCAATATTTCATATTGTTATATTATATATATATATATATATATATATATATATATATAATATTAATATATGTACAGTTGAAACTTTTTCCTTCTTACGACTTTCTAAAATTGGATATCTGCTATTTCTATCTTTATAATTTGGATCACTGAATAATCCAAATATGACTTCTATAGAGTTGATTCAACATAATATTGCAATTCGTTGGAAAAATAACATGATTGATTTGGTTTTGGATTTTATAAATTGGCGTATACAAATAAACTATGTTCAATGATTCCTCGAAAGTAGGATAATTTGAATATAAATCGCAAATAAAAGAATAACGAAAAAATCACACGTGAAATGAGCAATCATTCGGTGATACCATCAACAATAAAAAACTCACAAATCAAACACGAACGAGTTACCAAAAATACTCGAAAACAAACACAAAAATCAAAGAACATGCAAATAAAATAATCACGCAGTGTCAGTAAGTAGGCACTACACAGATCATTACTAAAACGCTTGATTCACTTGAAAAGAAATGTTTTTCATGTTTCTAAAGTATCGTCAAAAGGTTTATATTGAATCAATGTTACATCCGTTGATCAATTTACATCGTCTACAAAAGAAAACAACTCAGTTAAAAAATAATCATGATTATAACTATACAGTTTCCTACATTTACAAGTACTTCAATTGGCCACTTGTAGACAGCGCAGCAAGCGTGTATAGATATACATCACTTCAAAGCCTTCCAGGAACTCAGTTTACGTATTTATTGAACAGGCTACATATGACGTAGTAAAACTCTTATTGCTTTTGTAGAATTTTGTAGAATAACAGTTAAGTAAGATTTGAAAAATCTAATTATTATTTAAGTATAAAATCAAAAACATTTTACATAGTTATATATTATTATTGATACTTGTTTTTAATATTTTTTATAATTTAATTTGAACATATTTCCTGTTTTTTTAATTTTTCTCTCCGTTGAATACATAAATATCTTTTGAAGCTTGTTCAAGATTTCATGTATATTATGTTGTCTTTTAATATACATCGATAATAACAAAGACAACATCTTAGTAGTTGGATTATCATTTAAATATAAATAAGATGTATAAATAAATAAAGATTGTTTATTTTTATTCGTTAATATGATGATTATAAAAAAAACTCCACAAAATGTTATAATGGAATTATTGTAAAATTCAAATTAATTTTTTATAATGCATTAAAGGATTTTCCAAGATTGTCTCTTTTAAGCTTCCTTTTTTTTCTAAAATTTATTTTTTTAAAAAAAACTGTGATTGTTTATTTACAGCAAAATTGCATAATTTTATTTATCAATTTAAATTTATTTAAATCGAAATCGTATTTGAAATATGCAAATTTTCTATTGAAAAAATAATATTAATTTAAGAAATGTTAAATTAATAAAGGAATTTTCCAACGTTAATTATTTTTATTGGTAAAATTTAATGAGGAATAAAATTGAGAAATGTTTTGAATTGTATGTTGATATTGCGCATGTAGAATGTTGATTCGGATTGTGCCTCTCCTACACAGATGGATGGTCGGTATTTTCTTTGATTCCTACTAATTAAAAATTATTTAATTTAATTTTAAAGTAAAAAGATTTAAAATAATTTTTGAATGTATTATTTATTTTCTAATGTAATTTAAAATTTTAATATATTAAGGTAATAGGTTCTATTTTTTAAAAAAAATGTTTAGATTAAATTTTAACCAATTAGATTATTTATAATTAATATTTTTTATTAACAAATTTTCATTTATTGAAAATAATTAGTATGAACTCAGAAAAAATTGATCAAGAGAGATGTCAAATAGTGAATGCGCTTGTGATATTAAAAACATGTTGTAAAACTCATATTGATGTTGTTAATATTATTAAAAATGGTACTTTTAGTCTTTGATAAAGTTTATTATTGATAATTATTAACATTTTATTTCTCATTTATATTTATTTCTCATCAACAAATCTTTTCAAGTAAGAACATGTAAGTTGACTTAAATACTGAAAGAAATGTTAATTGGTGTACTTCATTTAATTGACCCTCAAATGTAAAACTTCAAGGATCTACACTGATTTCATGGTTATGATAGACCCTTGAATTTGTAAATTTTTACGTTAATTAAATAAGAAAATAATCAAGTTTTTACTTACGCATTCTATTTCAATTTAAAATTAAAAGCCTTTCAGTATTCATTTTAAAAGATGAAAAAATACAATACTTATTAAGATTACAAAAGTATTTATTGCGAATATATTATTAGTACTCTTTTAAAGGAGTAAATAATCCATAACATTCTGTTTCAAAACTTTTACTTAGATATGAAATTATTATTAGAGTTAAATTTTTTATAAATTGGGTTTTATCTCACCCTCATATTGATCTAGTACCTAAAAACGGAAAACATTCCCTAATAGAATTTAAAATAAAACTACTTTTCTGGTGACTATTGAAATAATAATTTCGGTAGAAGTTTGTCTCACCCTAAATATTTTAATAAAAATATAAACCATAATTATTGTACTTTTGTAATGTCAGAATCAAAGTCCTCTTCATAAGCCTGAAACATTAAATCAGAAAGATTAAAACTTTAAAAAACTTTAAATTTTAATTGGTTAAGTGATTAATTTATTTTGGTTATTTAATTTTTGAAATAAATAAACAATTAAAATCTATAGTTTTCGATGAGACATAAACTTAGGCTAAAACTATTATTGCAAACTATTATTACTAGAACAAAGAAAAATCACCATTTCTTATGTAATGAAAACCTGTGACATGAATTGCAGTTTCCTTTTTTATATTTTTTTGTTATCTTACTTTATATATATATATATATATATATATAAAGTAAGGAAAAAGAAAAACGTATATATACAGTCAGGTGCAAAAGTTTGTGAACGCTTGTTTCTATGCTGCTTTTTGTTGTTGCACTGCATGTTTGTGTATTTCTTGTTAAGTATACATAAATCAGTTAAATGATTAAATGCATATTTTATTTTTATTACTTTTCAAGTTATAAACTGTCATTATTTATTTTAGAATCATGCCTGTCCGCAGTAAGGAGCTAACAACAGAACAGCGTGCAGCAGTTTTGGAATTACAGAAACACGGTGTTTCTTATCGACAAATAACTACAAATCTTAATATTTTTCTTGGAGTTATGTGTTAGACTGTTCAGAGAAAAAGAGAAACTTGTTCCTTATGTTCAAGATCTCGATCTGGTCGTCCAAGGTCAACCAGTCAAAGAGACGACATAAAAATTTTACTGGAGGCTAATAGAATCCCTCATGTTACAGCAGTGCAACTTCGCAGTAGGCTGTCCTAGCACTTGCAAACCGTCAGCAAATGGTTACACCGTCGTAGATGAGCTGATGGAGGTCTCAGATCTTCAAAGCCAACCAAAAAACCACTGCTATATTAAAAAAATAATAAATAATTGCAGTTGGGTGCAAAAGACAATTTAACAACAAGCATTCACAAATTTTTGCACCTGATTCAATATATCCATGGAATTTAGAAACTTATTCTTGAAGGCTTTTTCCTGAATCCAGTTTTCTCCAAACTTTGTACATTTACTCATTTTCTAACACAATAAATGATAATGGGAAAAATAATGATGACACCAGTGAACGACATTTTAATAGAACTGGAAAATGTTTTGTGCTGGAAGGGCTCTTTCATTAAGAACTATACTAAAATAGGTGAAGGATTTTAGAGACGGCACAAGAGAAAAATTCGATGATTAAGCTCATCTCTTGGAGGACGGTGACTCAAAAGAAAAGGTGGAAGCAACACTTAGATATCTGATGAGGATGGTTGCATAAAATGAACTACAGAAACTTTTAAAGCATGTGGATTCCCACAAACTGAAAGAAGAAAACAAAATTCAAAGAGTGTTGTCACAACCTTTTACATATACTAAATAATGAAGAAATGAACCATAGATATGCAATACAAGATGGGTCATGAATTTATTTTGATAATTTGTCTGACTCGAAGGGTCAAGCATTGATCAAAGCCGATGGTGATAGTCCTTAAATGAAAAATTTTTCTCCAATGACAAATAAGAAAACAATGTTGTCAATTTGTGCTTCTCCCAAGAGGAAGATATTTACTTGAAACAACACTTCAAGAATCATCAATGAACAGCGAGTCATTTTAAAATTTTTTAACACATGTAAAAGGGTCATGAAGGAAGCGAAGAAAAAATCGAATCAATTTATCTGATCTTCGGTTGCAGATTGGCAATGCAATATCTCACACTGCTCATCTTTCTTAGCAGATTCTTGCAAGAAGGGGTGCTGAAATGGTCAAACAGTAACCTAACTGGTCTGACTTAAATCTGTGACAGATTTCTTCTTAGGAACATGAAGCATGATTTAAGAAGTATTCAGAATTAAACTGAGTGATTTGGTTGATTCAGTGACGCAAGATTCTTTACTACTACAAAAACAGATTGAAAAGTTAAAATTACATTGAAGTAAAGTCATTTTGTTTTATGGTTTTTATTGAGTGTGAAAAATATGATTGTTAACTATTAAATATTCCTTTTTTCTTTAAAAAAATTTTGATAAATAAAAAATAAATTGGATACATCTAAAAAGTATAAATATCATTAAGCAAATTAAATAACTAAACCAAAAATTCAATTATTATAAGAATAGAAAAATGCTATTTTATCCCATTTCTATTGAAATTTATATAAACAGAACAATATATAAAAATATTTTTTAAACAAATTAAATATAATATTTTAGTTTTCATTTTTTACATTCACTAATTAAAAATTCTTTTGATTAAATAGATACATATGAAATAAACAAAAACAAAACATTTATTTTCAGTGAAAAAATGAAAAAAATAAACTTAACCTTACAGTTCAAAAGAATTTCATTTTTTATGTTTTTTTCCGTTTTGTAATATTTAAATGAGTTTTTTTCACTAAAATAAAAAGTAATAAAAAAATAAACCATTAAATTTTCTTAATATATTTTATTAATTATATAATGTATTATTTACTAGAAATTTGAAATCCGTAAATATATTGTTTTTTTTAATATAATAGAACTGATGATAATAAAAATAGTATTGTATATTTTTCTAAGAAGATTTATTTATTATTTATAACAAGGGATATTTTATTATTATTTCCAGGAAAATTTCTATTATTGAAACAATTTTTATTTTATAAGATAAAATAAAACATGACAAAAGAAAAACAGTTTAGTAAATTATTTGTTTAATTTTTTTTTAATATTTACGTTAATTAATATTTAAAAATTAATTTATTTATATTATTAGATTCCAACTTTGTTCTACATTTTAAACAAATATAGTTATTTTTTAATTATTTCATAAAACAAATGAATAATTACACTAAAATCACTTAATTTTAACAATCTATTTTAAGAGAATTATACAAAAAAATGTTAAAATGTAATTTTAACTTGGAGAAGTAACATAAAAATATAATTTTAAAGATGACATTGTCAAAATGACACCAACATAATTTTAATAAAAATAACGCTATTCATAATACTTGTTATCCCTGAAATGGAAATCATTATTTCAAGTTTTTTTTGAAATATATTAATACTAATTGATAATATATTAAAGGTTAAACATTCATTTTAAGTGCAAAATATAATATTATTTTTTACTAAATATTTCTCATTATTATTACTAGTTGAGATTCTAGATTGATTATTAAATATCTTTTTATTTGTAATTCTTTAAACAAATATATAGTATTTATTACTTCTTTTATTTTAATGTTTAATCGATTAAAAAATATTAAAATATTCAAGTTCAAAAACTTTTGAAATATTTACAAATATGCAAATAAAATCTTAATGAAAATATTGAAAATATTACTAGTAACTCCATTTTAAAAAATATTTCAAATATTTTACTTGATTAAATGTTACATTTTATCTGATTAATTCGAATTTCCGATTAGTGAGCACTTTTCTTCTTTTATAGCCTTCTTCTTTTATTTTTTTGTCATATCAGTTCTTGATAGCCAACTTCAAAAATTGTACTTGTCATTACTCAACTTTTTCTGTAACCTTCATTATTCTTCCAATTTTGTCTTAATTTCCTCTCAGATATTAATTCTGCTCGTGAAATGTTGGTCAATTTAACATTCTATTAAATTTAATATATAATATTGATACCAGTTCTAGGTATTGTACTTTGTAATTCCAAACAATTCCCTCCTATTTCTGCTTTTTTGTTTGGCTTATTATGGAAAACAATGATTTTCAATTATATATTTTATATCTCATCTTCTAAAACTTTTTCCTCTGGAAATTTCTTTTTGATGCCCTCATAATCTGTCTCAAGAATATGCAGGAATGAAGTCCTTTAATCTAAAGTAGTGATTTATTTGATAAATGTTCAACCATGTTCGATATGGCATAATAGATGATTGTATGACATATATATATACACCGCCCTACCAAAAGTCACCGACCACCGGTGTGTTCGCAGTAATGAGAGATTATGAGAATTTTTAAACGAATGATATATTTACAAAAAATAGAATGTATGATATTAATGAATTTTTAATTCTTTGTACAGTGTCCTTTGCATTTTATAACCTCTTTCACTCTATCTGGCATCGAGTTGACGACACTTGCTAGGAAGTCCAGAGGAATATTGCGCCACT
>MQRK01253668.1:0-12004 GCA_001938485.1 Girardia tigrina
TTAGAAAAATTAAAATAAATTTTTGTTAAATTTTTCAATAAATATTTTATTTTAATTTCTAAAAAATTATTCGTTTTTCATACAAGCCCTTTCAATGAACTTGTGAGGCCAAACCTATCCTCAAGCAAGTAAATCAACAAAATTATATATCCATTTTTTATGCAGACAGAACTCTACTTTACCAAAAAAGTTTTTAAAATTTAAAAGATTTTAATTAAAAAAACATTAAAAATTAAAATAAACTGCTTATAACGTATAAGTAGATATCTTGCAATTAATATTGTTTGGGATTTTCGTTTTTTCCCATTTTTGGATCTTAAAAAGTTTTTTTCGATCACATTTCACGTAATCATTTATCGTCATCGAGAATGAGTAAATGTGCCAAGTTTGGAGAAAGAGTAAAAAGCCTTCAAAAATAGGTTTCTAAATTCTATATATATATATATATATATATATATATATATATATATATATATTTTTAAGCAGATACTTTTTTACTTAATATAAAAAATATGTTTATTCTTAAATCACACTTTAAATTACTTTATTCTAGCTTAACTACCTGTTGTTACTTGGGGAAATACTTTCCCTATTTTTCCCCTATACAATTCTATCATGAGTCGTCCAGTGTTTGCAAATTAAATTTTCCTTGAGCAATAGATTTTTCAAACAAACACAAATTCTTTCATTACCCTGAATAAAACTCGACATTCTATGGTGTACAAAACGTAACTTCACATTGATGTCTTCAAAAATCATTCTTTCTTCGGTATCCAAAATTATTAAAAAATATTTTATCAACAGTTTAAAAATACTTTAATCTGATTGGTCAAATAGAAAACTCAGAGAATTCTCAGGTTGTAAATTATTTTTTGAACAAAAAGTAGCTCTCCATTTACTCTTTGACCAGAGAATATTTTGTTTGATGTTATCTGAAATTGGAAAAAAGTTAGCAGAAAAAAATTTACTTATGTGTGTTAAATTCGATAATTATTTAATAACTGTGCGCATTGATTACATAATATCGGCGTGGTTAAATGACGATGTGATGAGATGTCACTCGATGAAGTAGTGGTGTGATGAAGTGTCATGTGTTGAGCTGGATGAGATGAGAGGTCATGCAATGGGTGATGTGATGAGATGTCACTCGATGAAGTAGTGGTGTGATGAAGTGACATGTGTTGAGCTGGATGAGATGAGAGGTCATGCGATGGGTGATGTGATGAAATTTCACAGCAGAAACAAATATAAGGAAATTAAGTTTCAACAACTTTAATTTTTGGTTTTTTACACCTTGAAATGAAAAATTTTAATGATTTTTATTAAGAAATAAAAATTCCTTTGCCGGGAAAATATCTAAAAACTTAAACGATAGAAGTAGTTATAATTCAGTTCCTATTATTTACAATATTTACCACAAAAGTTATTGAAAAATTTCAACATTCATATTATTTAAAATACAAAATATCATTTTATTTATAAAGATTTATATTAATTGAATAAAATAATTGATATAAATGTTAATTCAAGGAAAAACTATTAAAACATATTTTAGCCGAAGGAAAGAACTGAGCCTTGTTTTTAAAGTTAAAACTTAAAATTTATTGAATATTTTTTCAACTAATCTTTTTTTATGTAAAATCCTTCTCTTATTTAAAGCCAACAAAGGTATTATCCTTGTCAGCCTCTTAATTCCTCCGAATGCATTAGTTAGATCTAGCTTTATGGTGAGAGTGGGATTAATGTTTTTACTTTAGGTGGCTCAAGAAGATGGAGGCCGTAGAGAAACTCGAGCAAAAGAGACAATGTCATTAATATATTTATAGTTAGTCAATAATTGCGAAAGAAGTCCATGGATGATGAACACATTTTGTCCGATTCTCTCAATTCTGTCATTGCTGCAAAATCTCTGTTTTGTGTTTTGTTTTTTATTGTGACTATTACAATTTAATGTTCTGTTTAATATACAATTTAGTTTATTTTATTTTCGTTTCATCCGGGAACTATTTTTCATCCCTTATCTGAAACAAATCTCTGCAAATGCTTTTACAGCCTCAACTGATGAAGATTATGTCAGATTCTGAATAGGAAAAGATTAATAGTTTCAATCGGTACTAAATAAATACCCATTTAGGTAGTTACCATAAACCTGGCAGCAAATTATTCATCGGTAACATAATCATAAAAGAAGGGAGAATCTTCAAGACGAAGTAAAGCGATTCGTCCAAGGACTTTTATGGTATAATATTTAATTATAATAAAATCGATATTGAGTTTTTATACTTTACAATTATATTGAAAGTCATTCTCCAAAAATTATTTCTCTGAAATGCAAATCTGAAATTTGTTTGAGAACGCATTTAATCTGCCTCAATTAAATGTCACTGATAAACTGTTGAGTCGAGCTGGTCGTCAGAAAGGATGAGCTGTGATGGGGCAAAATAAACAGAGACAACATTCGATAATGATACGACAAATGATAAATTTGGCAATAATAATCTTTATTAGGAGGAAAAACTGAGATTTTCGGTCAGCCCAATCGTAGGGGTAGAATGAAAAAGGTTTCTAATCTCTGAAGGTTACCAAATATAGTTCGCCATGTCTCATTCATTTCGATAAATATTACAAAAGTTATTATATTTTTTCAATTAACAAAAGAAGAGTAAAATATAAAAAAATATATTTTATGAATTTTTACATCCGCAAACGTCTGCATTCCCTGTTTGTGGACGCATAAAATGATGACATATTTATCGTAAAAAATGAGAAATAAAATAAGTAAGTTTTAAAATAAGAAAACTTAATGAAAATTTATGAATATAATTTTGTGATTTTTTGTACATCTTGTTACAGCGTCTGTTGAAACGCATCTTTTAGAGGGATTTGAAATTTGTAAATTTTCAATATTTTCCTCAGTAATTTTCTTCAATAAAATTTGTTTGCCACTGATTGTTTTTTCTGATTTGGTGGATGATTTCAAGAAGAGGATTCCCCGGCGTCTCGAGTGTTATTTCGACCTTTAAATTTAGAAATTTTGATATCGTGTAAACGTATGCCTTTGCTGATTATCGTCCATGTTTTGTTTCTCACTATTTCATCAACTCTATTTATTGTTGGAAATATGTCACAGTGACGTGGTACTAATTCGAAAGAACATCGTTCCGGGTCTTAGGATGCTGGTAACATCGAATTCTGGTGAAAATGCAACTCTTTCAATTTATGGTTTGGCAAAAATAAATAAAGAATATGTTGTAGTTCTTGGAAAGGCCGTTGATCCATCCGATCCCAGAGTTGCCCCAAGAACGAACGGTGGCAATGGTCGCGCGAAATTGAATCATTGATGGGATGTCAGTGTGCTGGACCAATTTTTTATTGATATTCTCGAGATTCTCATCACCACTGAAAGAGTCCCTCCTTGGATTGGCATATATACACGCTTTCCCGGTCTCTTTTGACAGTGTTCTGATCGACTAACTCATATGATCGGTGAAGGAAATTGAGTAAACAATACTCCGATTGTCAACATCGAACTCGCCACCTATGTTGGCATCATCGAAATAGAACTGTGACCGTTTGCCGTCATCTGTCAGAGAATCAATGATATTTGACGATTTGAAGTTCAATGTTCTCGTCAGCTTTCGTCACAGAACTAGACGGCCTCAAAAAGTGATATTCGCTTCTGTATTCGAATAACACTGTATCAAGATCATAGAATCGTTCGACGATTATTTTTGAACTTTCACGGAAATTTGAACATTTTTCGGTTTCTGTTTTTTGATAAAAAAACGGCATAATGAAGATGAAGATCGACGGTCGTGAAGAATAATTTGTATTTAATTCTGAAGTTCGGTTTCTTTGTCAATATATTAAATTCGATTTATAACATTCGAAGTTATAACATTATATTCGATTTCTAAAAAATATAATCACTATGTTACTTTATTTAAATTCAACAAACATTAATCATAACTTTGAATATATACAGACATTTTTCATTAAATATACACTAAAACGAAAATAATCAAGGCCAAGTATGTTAAACAACAACAAGTGATATTTGGGGTTCGTCTTTCATTTTCAATTGATCTTCTTAAAATTCTTTATTCAACAAATAAGTCTACAAAAATAAGTCTCGGTGTTATTTTTTTAAACTTAAATTTTTAAAATAATTTAAAAATTTTTAAAATAAATTTTAAAAAAGTAAACAATTCCAGTAAAATTTAGAAAACATTAAAAATTTCAGCAAATTTTAGTTATAAATTTAAAATAAGAAAATTAAAATAATATAAGAAAATATAAACAATCTGTCACTTATTTTTTGAGTATGAGGAATTAGTTAATTTTCATTTCGCTGATTGAGATTAAAATAATTAAAATTTATTTAAGATTAAATCAAAATTAAAAACTTTAAGTTAAATATTTTGAATAATACTCTAAAATTAAATTTTTAATTTTTTCAAAATTTTACGGAATTTTGAAATTTTTTTTTAAAATTTACTTGAATTTTTCATTTTTCTTAATTTAAAAAATTAAAAATCTGCGTTAATTTTAGAATTAAGAGGAAATTCAAGTAAATTTGAGAAATAAATTTAATAATAAAAATATAAAAAAAATATAAATAAATATAAAAAAAATATAAAAAAATATTAGAAAATATAAACAAACAATCTGCGATTGAATTTTTTAAATTTTTTTCTAAATTTTATTTGAATTGTTTAGTTTTTTAAATTTATTTTTCAAATTTTTAAATTATATTAAAAATTTAAGTTTAAAAGAAATAACACTGAGACTTAATTTTCTGAGACTTAATTGTTGTGCCTCCGTTTCGTCATATCATAACCAAACAAAAAACTAATTAAATGATTTTTAATAATAAGAAAATATTATCCGCCTTCGAAAGTCCCTGCTTCGGTTTACTATATCTAAGATGAAACCTAACTTTAGACGTTCCTTCCGAAATCCAGGTTTCCCCGAAGACCGGCCGGTGGTGACACTCATGAAAGTCAAGATCGATCTGGTCCATGTTGATTTGAATTGATTGCTCTTTGAATATATTTTTTGAAACGTTAATAATAATCAAGTTCGAATTTCAGTCAAGGAATTTCACGTACAGAACACTAAGTCGTTTTAAAAATTCAATTTCCAAATATCCTTTTTTGTTAATCTATCAGAGCGACCTACTTTACTAAATTATTTTTATATCACCATTGCTAGTAATGTCAGAGGGGCGCAGCGTGGTTACAGCACCGTGATGTTGGTGGGGGATCCTGGGTTCATGGAGAATAAATCATACCAAAAAAATATTCGAAATGAAATTTAAGTCATTAAAATCCGAATCAAATGTCATCGAGACAATAAATAAAATATGTCGGGAAATAAACGGATTTGAATTTTAAATAGGAATATATTGGAATATCGATATGACCAAAGCCTCGTTCGCCCGATCTCTAAAATTGAATGACAACGCGATCTCAGAATATTGTTTTTTCAACAAGCTGTGCATCAACACATTTGAATTGAATTTAAATTGGCCTTTACGCTTCAATATCACTATAATTTTCATCACTTTTATTAAGAACACCGATTTGACTTTTTATATTTTTATTTACACAACAATTTGGATTGTACTTAAGACAATCTTTGTCAAAGCTTTCGTACGAGTGCATTCTAAACTAAATTGATTAATGAATTAATTCTTATTATTTTTTTTAGCAAATGAAGAAATAAATATTTTATGAAAATATTTACTCAAAACTCATTGGATAAAAATTAAAATGATTAATAATTGTTTAAAAGATACTAATTTGATTTATTTATTAAAAAATGTAAAAATTAATTAACTTATTTAAAATTTTAAAATTATTTGAAATTACACATAAATTTAAACATTACATATTTTTAGATAATAAGAATTCAAATATTAATCATCCATCTGGGTAGGAGAGACACACTTCCAAATCAACATACAACATTCAAACACAAAACACCAAACATTAAAAATATTCCTCACAACTTTGAAGGATCAAATTTCCAAAGAAATGTATTTTTTACACTTATTCTTTAAATTAAAGTAAATTCAAATAAAATACACTCTTTCCAATACTTTATTTAAATTCAAGTTGTAATCAAAAAAGATAAAACATTTTTTAAATCACAAATATTAATTAAAGAAGTCTCAAAAATGAAACTTCTTTGCTCCTTCAAATTTGAAAGTTAATTAAATCAAATAAACTTTATTAAAGAACAAACACTCAAATTTGTACCTTAAAAATGCAGGATTGAGTTTATTTTTGAAGCCAAGAAACTAATTAAATTTTATTTAAACGATACAGTTAACAATTTGCTCTAAAATTCCTTTCTGTGAGGAATGGCAGACACAAAGTCTCTTGTTATTGAAAAAAGATCCAATTTGTCAGTCCTTTTCTATTATCAATGTAGCAACATTAGATTGTTAAAACGTCTTTGCGTCATTGAGCTCCGGAGGTATGTTTTAAGTCTTTTCATGGTAGAAAAAGAGCGTTTGGGTGTTGAAGTTGTCACTGTTATGCTCGTTCCCAGAGAGATTAAGTAATAAATTTCTGAAAACAAAGACGAAGGGAATATCTTCTGGTCGAATCCAGTATGCAGCCTTTTCAAGCATCTTTTCAATGTTGAAAGGCATTTCCTAATGAAACTTTAGAGAGAGGCCTGGCAAGTTCTTTGCAAACTTTACAGCTTCTAAATAAATGCCTCTGTGAGGGATAATTTGGAATGTTTATTTAAAAAATTACATAATATCTTTTTATCCAATAAAATTATGAAGAATTAAAATGTAATATTAAAATTTACCATTTATTGTTTTTTTTCATATTTAAATATTTAATCAAAAACTATATTAATCAAAGAAAGATGACCACTGAAAATTGTTGTGAAGAATCTGTTTGTGTTGTAAATAAATGTTTGCATTCAAATTATGATGCTGTTAATATGGCGACCACGGCTCACGTGAAAACGAACATTTGTGAAAAATTCAATGGATCAGAATCGGATTTGGAAGATTTCATTGATAATTTCGAACGCTATTCCGACATTATGGGTATAGCAGAAGAGAAGAAAATGGTGATGGTGACTGTGTTTATGACACCGTCGGCAATAAAAAAATATCCAGAGATGGACGGTAAAAATTACAAAGAAAAATTGAAGGCTGCATTCACTAAAGAAAAATCCATTCTGGATACAATGAAGGAGTGGGTAAACTTACGGTGGGGATCCTCCAACCCAGAAGAAACATACAAAAAAGCAGAAGAAATAATACTCATTTCTGAATCAAATGATGATTGATATTCAGGTATTTGTGTTAAGTTGCTTCATACCAAGTGTTATTCAATAATAACCATTCATTATTGGAATAGTCTGCAAATTGGTTTTACTTAGAAAATATTAATTTATTGATATAATAATTATAATACATAGAATCCATTTATTTTACTTGGCGTTTTATTAAGAATACTTAGCTTTTTTAATAAAAAATACATAAAATAAAATTTAAATAAAATATTTAGCGCTTAAATCACTTCCATTTAATAATATCGAAGACTGCTATTCCAATAGAAAAAACTTGTAAGTGTGACAACCCGATGGAGCACCAGCAATTTTAGGCAAAATCTAGGCCTTGCTGGACTTTTGAAAAGCGATCCTAATTTAAGATTTTTACCTTTTCATTGTATTGTCCATCGTGAACTTGTAACTAGATTCTTTAAATATGAAAGTGTAATTGGAAATATTGAATTATTTTCATACAAATGCAAAAAACCATCGGCAATTCAAAAATTTTCTAGAAGAGATGGATGACGAAGATCATCACATTGATATATCTTTTCAGAATATAAAGGCAGATTACACAAATTGGTAGAATACTTCCAACTAAGATTTGAAGATTTAAAAATTTTAAGATTTTATGTTGATTTCCTTGGGAATCAATTTCAAATTAATATAATGAGTGAAAAATTTACATTTCCACAGTATTTATTATCTAACAAAGCTGTTGCAGATATAGAACTAATAGAAATTCAAGTGGATTGTGCATTACAGATGCGTCATAAATCATCGCAATCTACCATAGAATGTGGAAAATCGTACCAGAATCGAAATATCCTACTTTATAAAGAATGCATGTAAATTGATTTCAATTTTCTGTACAATTTACTCCTGTGAATCTTTGTATTCAACAATAAATTTCATAAAATGGAAACACCGTTTCCAACTGATTTGTGAACATGTAACTAAACTTAATCGTACGACACTAGCAACATAAGAAACCGGATTTTCACAGATTTGTAATTAATAAATAAATGGGCAATAAGCATATTTGTCAATTTGTATTGTATAAAAAATTTTAAATTTATTCTAATATGTTGCGTAATACATTACGACATTTTTTTCTCTCAAAAATCTGATATTTTGGATTAGCGGCTCCCGTCGAGAAACGTCTGCCCCCCCCTACTACAAAGGATACGAAAAATATAAATAATATACTTATAAATAATATAAAGTTTATAGCATATTCTAAAACAAGTTTTCATTCTCTTCTAAATCCTTCTTCCTTCAATTCGTAAACAATTTCTATTAACGAATTTCCCGAACGGATTTCTGTTTGGGGATAAATCCAAGATTCAGAACACCTACAAATAAATAAAAGCCAAATTTCGCCAACGATGCATAAAAACTCTGCGTACACGAAATTAAAATTATATTTAAAAGAATGAATACCTAAAAAGTAAATAATATATTTTTTATTTTATAATATTATATATTTTTGTAAATCCAAAATGTAATAAAAGCAAATTCCAAATTCTTTTGTTGAGAAATTATAAAATAAATTAAAGTAAAGAAATAAATTTATTGAGTTAATTAAAACATCGAAAACCCATTAATTAATTAATTAAGTGATAATTGCAAAAAACACTTCTTCAAAAATTGTAGAAAAATAAAACAAAATATTTTCTTTTATTTTATTTTTTTTTTGAAAAAAAATAATTCGATTATCTTTCATTTTTCTTCATTTTTTTCTTATATAAAAATATTTTTTAAATAACGAATTTCCAAAAAAATAAATAATATAAAAAATTATTTAATATTTCGTTAGAGGTTTTTGCATCAGGATTATATTTCTGAGCGAATATCTCATTTTAGTGTAATGCTTCTTTTCTTATTTTTTAATATAATTTATACATTAAAAAGTTTTTTTTTAAAAAGTGTTCATACAAAATGGATTATTCTTTTGCCATATACGACGATTTATTAAAACAAAAATTGACAAAAACATTTTTTTCAATGATGAAACTTTCCATTATAAAATAAATCTCACGAAGTTATATTTTATGTTTTTTTATTTAATAATACTTTAAAAGCATTAATTTGTTTTAATATTTCGTCAGAATGTTTTATGCATAGTTTTGACAAATACTTTTTATGTATAATTTTTATAAATTAAGATATTCAATTTAGGTAGACGTAAAATGCGTAATCAAAGTGTTACGTCAGCACACGCTGGATCAATCATTTTGCAAATTTAAACAGTGTTTCAATAATTATCCTTTCATAATTATGATCAAAGTTCATAATAAAAACTGAAGTCACTAAGTTTTAATAAGTAATGTTGACCGCAACTATGAGAAGATAATTTCCGAAACGTTGCTATTTTTATAAATTTTGTTTGAACGTGTAAATGGATTCATCCAATCATATTAAAGTATTTAGACGATAGACTTAATGAGGTCATCTGATTATATATACTATTAATTTACTAAAATAGAAAACTGATGATGCCATAAATGTTGTCAAACATGTTTTGATAAAAAAATGATGTATGAGCGTTAGATAGGAGGTGTCCTTGATGAATCCCTGTGTTTACTGCTATTTTTAAAGTAGAGCCGATAATTTATCAATCGATATAAATCCAAATACATTATCAAATAACAAAATACTATTTTGATGCCAAATTAACATAGAAAGTACTACAAAAAATATATGTGAAGTAAAGACACTTTTTCAAAGAATGAACGTAGGAATAATGTTACGTTTGAATTTGGAATCAGAAAAAAATTAACAATGATGTTATTAATTTAGAATGATATAAACGAAAATAGGATGTTTGGTCAATAATTATTGTACCACTTGTAATTTTCAGAAAGTGGTAGGAAAAGATAGGCTAAACATCACATCCCGGGATGAAAGTGTACGAATGTACACATGAAAAATTGAAAACCATACATCTTAAATGGTCGTTTCAAATTTAAATTTATGTAAGAAATATACAAAATAACAAAAATAAAAAAAGAACTATAATTATATTTAATAAGAACAATCAACGATGTCAAAGAGAGACTCATAAATCATGATTATTACTCTAACTGGTAAGACGAAATGACAGTATTCCTTCTACGTTAAGTACAAAATCAAATGCGTATACATCAAATGTTAATTTAGGTTAATCCTCATTTGAAGAATAAGAAGAAGACTCTTCATCATCTAACAATGATTTGTCAGTATTTATTTGAACGTGCCACCAACTTTTGACTTCGTGACAGTCAGCATCAACTAACTCAGTCAAATGTTTATCCTCTGCCCGACTTATGATGTTATTTTCAACTGGAATCTGGGAGTCAGTCAAACTAGGAAGTTGATTTGGAGTTAAATCTGGATCTTGAGTAGGAAGTGCTTCGTTAACTTCGTCACTATCTTCACTCACTTCTGGCAAAGTTTGATTTGTGGAACTGGACTTTTTAACAGACCTTCTTCTCTTAAATCCCATCGGTTGATTTTTTAGATGATCATTTAACCTTCCAATACTGATTCCACTTGATGGAAGACTAATTTCATTTGAGCTTTGGCGAGAATCCATTGAAGGAAGTGAGAGAAATTTGTTTTGGTATCCGCCACTGCTAACCTTCCTTGATCTATCCGTTATGACAGACTCCTCCTTCTCGTCTCCGCTTGATATCACTTTATCACTGTTTTCTCGAAGTCCAAATTTCAGATCACCGTGTTTCTAAATAATCATTAACATTATTTTATATAAGAAAGTTTAGTTTTAATAATAATATAAAAAGACAGAATAATAAAATTCTGATTCTAACAATTTATGATTAACAAATGAAATATTTCGTAACCCCACTGTTTGATCCACCCTGAGGGGGAGCAAATGATAGATGAATCATTCTGATATCAATGACAAATTCTACTATTAAGTCAGGGAAATACTTTCGTTTTGAAAACTTTAAATTAAATTATAGGTTATTAATTAAATTAAGTTCAATTTGATACCCGAAAAGAGGCACATTGTATGCCATTAGTATACTCAAACGTATACAGAAAGAAGGTCGATACAGGAACCAGAAGGTATATGTGATCTTCATTGATTTGGAAAAGGCCTTTGATAGGGTCCCGCGTGATGTTCTGTGGGCTTGCCTCAAAAGATTCAGCTTAACCGACAAGATTCTCTGTCTTATCAAAGAATTTCATGAAAATTTTATTGCGACTGTGGGAAACAGTAATTTTACAATGGAAGGAGGTGCTATGCAGGGATGTGTGATGGTCTTTAACTTGGTCTTCAATGAAGTGATCAAAACGGCTATACTGAAAGGATTCGGGGGAGACATCACCCTGATCGATGAGCAAGGCACAGAATTTCAAGTGAATAGACTTGCAAATGCAGATGATCTCTGTATCATCGATTCTGATATTGATCGAGCCTGTGAAAACCTGGATATACTAAGGAGCACATTTCTGGAGTTTGGACTGACAATAAGTGCTACTAAAACAAAAATCGTGTGCCTTACTGACGAATCAGGCTTTGGACTATCGCAAGTCAAATGTGGTGAGAAGGTCGTAGAATTGGTTAAAGCATTATGTTATCGTAGAAGTATATTGACCACTAGTAGTAGCTGCAACCGGGATATTAGTCAAAGAATAAGAAGTGGAATGCGGAAGCTTAAAGAATTGCAACCAGCAATTCAGAGTTAGC
>MQRK01253670.1:20640-32213 GCA_001938485.1 Girardia tigrina
GTATTTAAAATTGTATATTTTTTATTTTAAATTATTTTAGGTAATAAAAGACTTTTAAACTTAAATATTGATAATAAATAAAACGTTAAAATCTTTTATTAATTAAAAACGTTTTCACAGATAAAAGAAAATAACATTAAACTATTTCTAAAATAATAAAAATCATTTTTATTAATTTAGTAAAAATATGACTACAATAAATTATGTTGGTTTTAATTTAAATTAAGTTGCATAAAATAGTGGAATCTAAATTTTCAAAATAAAGAGAATAAAAAAATTTCAATTTTAAAATAGCTTATCAGTATTTATAATTCCATATTTCTATATAAAAATCTGGTCAAAAAGAAAACGAAGAAAAGTTCCTCGGCGAAAAATTGTTTGAATAATTGTTATTTGTGTTAGAAATTAAATTTGGTGTTGATGAATTAAAATTTTGATCAAGAACCCAACACTCCTCTTGGCCATCCTTGTATTTGGAACACACTTGCTTTTTGCGGTATTTAAAAGAGGTATTATTGGTTAATGTTAAAAAGAGATAGTGCTTTGATGTAAATTAAACTCCTGGGCTAGAGCATGCAGATTTTTATCGTCATTGTGATCAACTTTTCGTTTTAGAGCGGCGAGGGTTCGACCAGTCATTTTTGCTCGTCGATGATTAAATCTCCTGCGATCATTCAGGTCTCCATACTCCGCCATCAGGTGTCAATACTTGTATATGGTCACTTGGTTTAAAAATAAAGACTTTTGATTGAAAATTAAGAGGCTATGTTTTCTTTCAATGTGGTGATATTACATACAGAAGTTGTAAAATTCAATTCGCTCCAGCATTCATTCTGATTGTATGTCTCGTCACCAAATATGATTTTCATTCGAAAGAAACAACCCAAATATATAAGATAAATTATGGACAAATGATTAGAATGGTTTCTTCTGTTTAAAATAAAATTTAGCAATTAAAATTGTAGACGAATTAATGCATCTAACCTTAATGATTTTCAGTAAATTTATATGAATGCATTTACCACTGAAACTAAAAATCTTCAATTTGAATATCAGTCATGCACAAATTTTCTTTTATGATCAAAAGTCATTGAAACATATTTTTCTTTCTCTTAGGAATTGTTGAAAGAGAATATTCTTACAAAATGATTTACGAAATAAAATATTTCAAATTTTATTCAGAGCGACTGACATTTAATAAAGTTTCGTCAGTGTTACTATGTATGTTAATTTGCAGACATATTTCGTTCGCTAAATTTATGAAAAATATATTAAAATCCCAGGATTTATATTACCATCACCGCAGACAAACAGATAATAATCAAAAAATTTCTTGAAAACAATTTGTTAATTTTCTTAAAAGTGAAGAAATAACTTTTTTGCCAAAAAATAAAATAAATAAAGTAATTGTTAATTGGTCCGAGCGAATAATAGTTTACTTAAAGATAATAATCGCTTTCAAAAAATGAAGCACCGGTTTATTAAATTTTATTTTAGATTAATAATATTGTTCGGAATTCAGATTTAAATTGCTATTATAATACTATTATAATCGTGATCATATCAAGGTGCAAAAAAATGGTGTTGATGATGACTGACAAGTTTACTTTGAAAAAATTAGAGTGCTTAAAGCAGGCTTATGCTTGCATATTGTTACATGGAATAATAAAATAGGACTTCGGTTTTATTTTGTTGGTTTTCGAAACTGAAGTAGTGATGGTGAAGGGCATTGACGATGTAATTCTACAAGGAGAATCTCTGAGTGCCTTAAAAATTTAATTTTAGGATCCAAAGATCTTATATATATAACGCTTCACATGTCACTCTCTCCCAATAATTTTTTAAATTGAGTGCACAGAATTTTAAAGTGTTGTGAAGTTATATCTCCTTTACAATGTCTTCTATTATGAATGCATTTACCACTCAAACTAAAAATCTTCAATTTAAATATCAGTCATGCACAAATTTTCTTTTATGATCAAAAGTCAATGAAACATATTTTTCTTTCTCTTAGGAATTGTTGAAAGAGAATATTCTTACAAATGATTTACGAAATAATATTTTTCAAATTTTATTAGAGTAAATTTTATTAGAGTATATGATGTCTTCTTTGTATTTCAGAATAAATTCATCATTGAGCCATTCCTAAATTTTATGAATGATCTCCATCCTAATATCAGGTTTACTAGGAATTGAAAGCAAATAAAAAAACTTCCTTTTTCTTGATTTACTTGAAATATACAGAAAGGCAACTGATAAAAGACTATAAACTTTTATAAAAGTTTTTAAAGTATAAAATTATGTATTTATAACTTTCTTGAGCGTCACAAGTTTACCAAACAAGCAGAATGAGAAAACTCTCAGGAATGAACTTGGGAGTTACTTCCGATCTCGTACCAAAGACGAGATTCATATTTGTTATCACCAAAATCGAACTCAGTAGGAAGAATTTTAATCTGGCAGCTGAGCTAGACTAAACTTATTTACAATTATCCATATAATGAATCGCTGGAGATGTCTCATATAATTTATTTTAGTAAAAAAATTTATATTTTATTATTTAAATATCTTAATGTTTAAAAAGTCGTTTAAAAAATAAAACATTTGAAGAATTGTGTTACTGTTTTTTTTTGAAAATCTAAAATAAATATCGTAACACAAAATTTTTACAACTAACATTATTTAATATAAAAACATTACCACGAAAAACTGAATTCAGAATATGAAAGGAAATACACTAATTATCGCTTATTAGTCGCCTCGCTAAAATAATTACACAAGTTAATATTTATTTGGAAATATTATACGCCGTCAATATTTTTGTAAGTTCATTCTAAAAATCTGAAAAAAATGGCAACATGATTTAAATCCATTGATATGGTTGAATGAATCACCTTTCACGATCAAGAATGGTAGCCGATGTGTTTGTTGCTATTGTTTTTTAGTATTATTTTATTTATCAATAATTTTTTCAATCAGAATCCGTAAAATGGAGCATTAATAGGCAATGACAATCTACATCATGATATACATTTCTGTTATTGTTTAGAATCTTTAAATATTTTCTAAAATTTTTCTTCAATGTCGTACATCGTAATAAATTACAAATACATTTTCATCAACAAATTTTCTACCTTGAAGTTGACAATAACCCATACTTTGTGACTCTTAGAAGATCACTTAGACAATCATAAATTATTTTTATAGTAAATGCAGAAAATATTGCTTTTGTGTTCCTTTAATCGAAAATTCTTAAGGTTAATATGTTTTTTCATTCCAAAGGAGTGACTATGATTAACTTCACAAATGTAATAATTGACTACTCTTTCTGGTTAAACCACCGTATCTGGTTAATGATATGAGTAAAGTGGCAGCGCAAACATAACAACGATTACCTATATTTTCTAAGTAAAAATTACCCGTGCGTATTGTTGAATGTATTATGAGTGCAATCCACGAAAGATTTGATTCTGATTTCACAGTCACAGTACATCATCAACTTGGCTCTTAGTGATTTCTTGTTTAAATACTTGAAGAAAATTTTTAGAAGGCGGAGAATCGAGAAGGAAGAGGATATTATGAGCTCCAAAATGTATATTTTCTAAGAAGAAAATACCACCGTCTTTAAAAAGGGTCTGTTGATTGCTGTAGGAAGTACCCGATAGTATATGTTGGTTCTATAAAAAAGAGAGGCTTAAATTGAGTCCATAAATCAATATTTTTTTGAAAGTTTCTCATGACAAAAACCATAATTAATAAGGAAACCAAAAATGTATTTGTTACGAAAAAATCATAAAGGTATAACAAATATTACAATATACAATTTGAATTCAATTTGTTTTCTATTTAATTTATAAATAAGGGGCAAGTAAGTTTATATATATATATATATATATATAACTTTTATTTAAAAAAATATGTTCATTTAAAATCTAATGTAAATATTTATTTAATATTATTGATTAAATAATCCCTTGCAGAACAAATAAAGTGATGTAATCATCCTTTTAAAAAAATATATACATTAATCTTGTGAATTTTAATTTTTAAAAATATGACTCTTGAGTCACAAGGCATCTAGCATGCATATGTTATTGACGCCTGTGTCAACAATCAAGAACGAAGAATAAGTGAAACATTTTCACGAACTCTTTTAAGCCAGACCTTCCACTGAATTTGCTGACATGGCTGGTTTTGCCAATACGTCGAAAGTCCGATGAATGTCCGGCAACGGTTAAAGATATACAATTAGCTTTAACAACAGCTAATCTATGAAAAAGCACCTGAAACGAATGGATTGATTGCTTAGATTCTAAAAAAAGGAGGAAATTCAAAAATGATTTTGAATTGATTGAGAATGGAAGTCGAAACGAATTTCTGGATGAATAGAAGTCAGTGAGAGTAATGATCACATTGAAAAGGAAAGGATGTCAATCAGAGGCACAAAAGTACCGTGGGATCTTTCTAATCGTAGTTAAAGGTAAAGTCTTTAAGAATTATTGAAAAAGAGACTAACACATATAATGGAAAAAGATTCGGTCAATGGAGATTCCGTTTCAGATCTGAAAGGGTCAATTTATCGATCTTGTTCATTACAAAAAGTTACAATAGTATTATTAAATTAACCAAATTATTCAATGAAAATGATCACTGAAAATCATTTATTGAGAAATCGATCAAAGAAACCACTGATTAATAAACCGATTAAAAAAGCGATAGTTGAAAAGTACCATGGATAAGTAGTCAAAACCGAGATTTATTTTTAAAATTAAATGCTATGTCGAATGTAATTAGAATGATTCTCAACAAGATTGAAGAATTGAACAGTTTGGAAGTTATGTCTCATCTAAATATGTAGCTCAGATTTTGTTCAAACATATTATTGTCTCTTACACTATAATTATAAATCATAAAATTGGTATTTTTTTCAAATATACTCATATTAGAAATTGAAACAAAGAATAAACCTTGTTTGCATCATGACACCAGTTTCCATCGATGAAGAATTTATACACGTGCCTTCCAGGAGAACAATTGATAATTACACAATATATGCCGTCATCACTGAAAATCAAATGCATAAAAAATATAACTTCTCTTAAAATTATATATACATTTATACTTTGAAAAATCATTTTTATCATTTAGACAGACTAAATTTTGGTACATTCTATAGAAGAAAACCAACTTATTTTTAGATAGAAATTTCGACATCATCTCCCCATATACATCAAGTTTATATTTACAACTAAAAGTAATCGGCTGTTAAAATATTTAGACACTTCGTAAACAACTTGAAAGGAGAAACGTACGATTTATGAGGTATTTTTACAATTCTTTGTAAAACTGTACCTCAATAAATCGTACAAATGCAATTCATAAAAGTAAATCAATAACTTATTAATGAATTATTTTTCTATTTGTCTTATTATCTGACACTATTAACTGTGGTCTTTCACGTCTGGAAAAAATCTTTGAAAATACCTTAAAAAGAACCTGCTTCTAAATCTGTTTCTTTCTCAAGATGAACTACATGAGTCAAGAAACAAGGAAACAGACAAAAATATCTTTTTTTCTTCGTCCTTAAATTGTCTTGAATGAACCAGCATAATCGACTTCCTGCTCAGTGAATACTTAAAATGGTTCTTTAACTCTGTATATTATGATAGGAGCCCTTTCGTATCTAAATGTTTCACCTCATAATGACAGATCACACAATTTTGCATGTTTATTATTTGTCTCAATCCAGGAGCCCATATTCGTTGTGATACTTCTATTGGTGGCCGAACAGTTGCCCACACGGACATTTGCCCACAGGACAAATGCCTACAGTTGATTTTTATACCGAATTTGAATAATTTCCGAATTCACGAAATTGGAAAAAATATTTTTATAGAATATTTTCGAAAAATTCAATTTAATATGAAAAATTGTGAGTTTATATGAAAAAGTGTGAATTTAATATGAAAATTTGCAAATTTAATATGAAAAATTCTCAATTCAATATTGAAAATTCTGAATTTTTAATCAAAAAATAAAACATCATTACTGTTCAATTACCTTCCATCAATAAACAATTTCTCTATTTTTAACAAGTTGGGTCTTTTAATTTGTGTTTGACAGCCATTGAAAACAGACAGCCGACTAAAATATTGCAAAAGGGAAAAGATATTAATTTTTTGTGCTCATAAAGAACTTATAAAACCAAATTTTCTAAAACAAGAATTTCTAATATAAAATTTCTAAAATAAAAATTTCTAAAAATAAATTTCCTAGAGTATGAATTTTTGAAAGTAAAATATTTGATATTCAAGAAGAAAGTAGAAAAGTTACACATCATTCAAATATAAAAATTTTATTTCAAATTATTATTCCTAATTTATTAAAAATTACTTCATTTTATTCAAAAAATCCTAATTCATAACAAATTATTTAGTTTAATTCCCGAAAATCCTAATTTATAAAAATAGAAGTCACATTATTACTTAAAATTCTAATTTATAATAAATTATTTCTAATAATACTAATTTATAAACATTTAAAAAAATTTAATAGAAATTAATTTCTGGCGTCGAAATGTCCCGTACCCAAATTTGAAGTTATTTTTATATATGTAACACGCGAAAACTTTATTTTCAAAAACACTGTTTAATTGATAATATTCATACAAAAATATTTTTCAAAAAAACATATATTAAATATTTTATTTAACGCCTGCAACTGTGAAGGGAGAGAGCCAGCGCCTATAAACTCCCCTGCACGTTTCCCGACCGACAATATTTTGCTATATGACCCGGTTTCTGACATTTGTAGCATATTGTATGTCTGTTTGATTGCCACTGAGAACCCTTACGATGATTCCCTTTCTTCGATTGTGTGTCTCTCTCACGATAAACATAGGCTCCTTTGCGAAGATTTGCTCTGAGTTTATGGAATCCTCCCTGACCTCCGGAACTCCCTGTTTCCTAGTTGTTTTTTTCTGTATTGTATTGCTGCCATTGAACCCTGTAATAAACCCTTTTTAATCCACAAATACCTGCGGCTATACTCAATCATTTTGGTCAGCGATTGGTCACCGGCCCGTTCCGAATGAACCTGCAACTCGAAAGGCAGTCCAGCCATGAAGGCAGCCTTTGTTAGATCGTCGACCATTGATGATAACATCATCACATGAGATGCATATTCATCGAAAGTCTAGCCCTCTTGATACTGTAGTTTGTCAATTGACTGTACGCCGATCATATAGTCATGCCGAACGAATTGTTTAGTATCTTGAAGAACCGATCGCAGCTGATTTGCGTCTTCTCGTCCGATTCCATGTAGATGTTCAATGCAATTCCTGATAGTAAAAAAGGGAGGTACGGGGCTGGATCAGTAATCTTCTGGATTTTTATGATCATTTCAAATTTCTTCAACCAGATCTCTAAGCTAACGCTTCCATAGAATTTTTCAAAATACTCCAAAACGATTTTCATATCATTCATAATGCCCTTATAGCTTGTAACAGGCGAAAAGTTTATTTTCAAGAACACTGTTTAATTGATACTATTCAAACAAAAATATTTATCAAAAAAGCAATTTGTAAATATTTTAAATAATTAAAATATCAAATTTCCAACAATTTATGTTAAATTTTAAAATTTATTAATAGCAATTTTAAATAAATTAACTTCTTATTTATTAGAATTAAGTAAAAAAATAAATAAAAATAGACACTTGAATTCACTATTACTTAAATTTCCAAAAAGTGCGTCGCCAAAAAGTCATCATCCCGTATAATGCTATTTAATTTTTTTAATTATTAAAGTCAGAATTTACCATATTAAATTCAGAATGTTTCATTTTAAATTCAGAATTTTCAATATTGAATTTAGAATTTTTCATATTAAATTAACAATATTTCATATTAAATTCACATTTTTTCATATAAAATTCATAATTTTTCATATTAAATTAAATTTTTTGAAAATATTTTTGCCAATTTCGTGAATTCGGAAATTATACAACTTCGGTATAAAAATCAACTGTGGACAATTGTCCTGTTTTTGTTTTGTTTTTCGGTTTAAATCATTGTATCTTATGTTTTACTAAATTAAAACCAATTTGTTTGGATGTATTGCAATCTAATTTGAACATCATCAGTAAACTCTTCAGAATGTTTTTCATAGTATATTTAAATTAAATAAATTTTAGTAAGTTTCAATTTTTTTAATCTGGAATTCGCGAATAAATTGCATGAAAAAAATGGTTAATATTTTATAATCTTGATTACATATTAACTTTGAATCATATCCTTCTTTGGATTTGAAAAGTTTATTTAAAATACGTTAATATTTTAATTAGGTAGTCAATAACATTAGCAAAGGTTATGATTGAGGGAAGAGTGGAAGGAGAAAGACCACGAGGAAGACCAAAGAGGCAATGGATGGACGATTTAAAAGAATGGACTGGACTGAGTATGGAATGCCTGAGAAAAGAAACTACAAATAGAAATATGTGGCGAAGGCTTGTTTATAATGCACCCACGGCCCAACGGCTAAGGTCAAAAGAAGAAGAACATTTTTCAAAGCCGAAACAAGCGAAGAAGTCAGTTATTTTACATAACGGATATTGTCAAATACTATCACGGATACTACTTAAATAGAATAACTAAAAATTTTTAAATTTGATGATTCTATTTAAGTCGTGATGCTATTTGGGTTAGTGATAGTATTCAGTGATTTCTTTTAATAATGTACCTAATTGAGGTGCTGACCACCGAATCGAGCTGACCACCGAATCATTAATTCCACTATATAAGTAAATTTCGTTTGAAAACTCATTTGTTCTGACGATGACGGTTAAACAGTCGAAATTAATAAACTTTGATTGGCTTAAGAATTTTTTATTTGATAATTTTCCAATTTTATTTCAATTTATTCACAATTATTTGAAAAACGTTTTCGACATTTATCTTAAACTAGATAATCGCAACATTTAAAGAGTTATGTAACGGATAGCATATTATGAGCAGTATTTTAACTATAATAGCAGTAAAAACATACGGTTAATCATATGTAATTTTTAAAGATAAACTTACCCCGATCAGCTTGAACTCTCAAACTAACCAAATTTTTATTAAAAAAATAATGTTCTAAAAGTTTTTTTAATTAATCGAATAATTTGCGCCGGCATATTATTTAAGTTAAAAGAAATAAAATAAAAAGGTTTATAAAAATGTTTCAATATATAAAATTTATTTAAATTTCTATAAAATAATGCACAATGTGGATAAGTATTTGAAGAATTAAAACATAATTTCTCAATGTTTTATCAGCAAATTATTTTTATTTTTTAAATATTTTTTTACTTATCTTGCAATTAATATTGAATAAAACTGAATCAATAATCTCAGAATTAATTTTCATACGTATAGTTTTATAATTAACTTTAAAAAAATGATAAAATAATTTAATTTGCAATTTTGTTTTTATAAATGACAAAATTAAAATTTTATGCGAAATAACTATTCCTTTAGTCTACGCGGGCGATCTATTTCTGTTAGCACAGTAGATTTCTACAATTTGTACTTTTATTATATTTATATTTATTTTATTATAATTATATTTATTTTATTTTTAAAATTAGAACATATCAAATGTTGAGTTCTTGATAGATGCGCACAAGTCTTCATCAAAGAAACATTAGTTTACTCTGATTTTCAATTTGTAAACGTAATTCAAAAACTCATTATGATAACCAAATAAAAAAAATTTTATTGTTAAATTAATTAATTTTGTAATTGCTAACCCTTTCGACAGAGGAATATTCGTCTTCCAGTTATTGAATGTACCAGAAATGTAAATCGATTTATTAACGGGACCTGTCCATTTAAAGGGTATTGGAATCGAATAATTTATTTCATCATAAAATTCTTTCGATTTCTCATCTGTCCTATCAAACATGTGACCTTTCCTACGCAAACTAATAAAAAGAGCGGAACTGCGAGGTTTTGACGAGTCTGATCTGGAAAGTTTCTAAAATAAAATGTGCTCAAATGGAAGGAAACTAAATTAAAATTTGGAAACTTTAAAGTATTTACTTCTATTTTAATACTTTTATTCAATATAGATTTTTTTGGTCATATGTTTTATAGGTTTGGTAACAGAATTTCGATTGATGATTGATTTAATATTTATGACTATTGAACAGTTATTAATTCATTAAACATATAACTATTCAAAAGTAGAATACATTAAAAAACTTATATTAATACCATTATATTTGTTATCTCTATCTTAAACAAACGCCTTTTCCTGAAAAAATCTGAGTTTTAACTGGCATTTTTATAAGACTTAATTATAAAAAATATACTCTAAAACTTCGAATAATCCCCAGTACAGCTATTTTTTCTAATCTATTTTTTCTCGAGAATAATCCCCCACTTCAAAAGAACTGATTATAAAAAGTTTTTATTCATGTTTCTTAGATGAAGGAATGAGCTTGCTCGTTGCCAAAGTTGCAAAATTTGGTATCAAATTTAAAACAAAATATTGTGCTAGTATAAATCAAGTTCTTGATGGTGAGGACTATTCGGAATCTAGTTATTCAAAAATTGAAGAATAAATTTGCTTTTCTAAAATTTTCTTTTTGATTTTTAAAAATTTCTATTAATCCCCCATGTCCTTGTTTTTCCAACTTTTTTAAAAAAATAGAATAATTCCGACGGGGAATAATTGGAAGTTTTAGAGTATAATAAACAAGAATATATTTTAGCATACAGTAATTAAACATTTAGGTCCCTTGGAACGTAATCTTAAGTGATAAAAGCTTTAAAGACTTTAGTTCTAACCGTCTTCATTACAGTCCTTTTTATTATTATTACAATCAAGACATCGCCCTAACCAATACTATCTTTCAGGATTGCTTTATATACGAAAATGCAAAAGTAAAATGCTATGTTTTTAAAGTTTTATGTTAATAAAAAATGTTATATAATATATTAGATTGTTTACACATTTTAAAATTCATTGTTTATCGATATAACTATTTCTGCTACATGTTTATAAGTAGTCTCATTTTACCTCTATAAAATCATGTACTATTTGTTCTGCTAATTTACATCCTAGATCAAAAAACTCATAAAGAATTCATTGTATTATCAAAAATTTATGAAATATGAAAATAAAAGAAAATATCGAATATACTTCTATTCACATTTACTAACTTTTTGATGAATTCAAACACCAAATTTTAATAGTAATGTTTACATATTTTCTATCTGATATTTGAGGTAACATAGGGGTTATCGTAATTAGAAGTGTTATATAACGGTCATCGAAGTACTTGGACCTTAAATAAATCTGATAAAAATATTTGTGTCAAATTTTATTTTACAGTATTTATGTTGACAGTCAAATTATGAATAAAGCAATAAAGTGTTATAATTGATGATAATATTATTTAAAATAATTATTTCCCAAAAGAGTTTTATGAGTTAATAATAATAGTAATAATATAAAAAACAATATAATATAATAATAATATAATAAAAAATGTAATAAAATATAATATAATAAAAACAATTGAAAGAA
>MQRK01253671.1:8855-26369 GCA_001938485.1 Girardia tigrina
AACTTATATTTATCATTGTGGGAAATGGAGTCATACTTCTATTATCAAGATAAATGCTATTCCCAGACCTGTGAAGATTTTACCTGAAAATTGTGAAGCTGCATTTCAAACGAAAGAATTAAAATTTGATTCTTTTTTTGTTCAAAAAAAAATTATTTAAATAGATTAACCTTTCACAAAATAACTTTCAATGTATATCGATAACCGCTAGTCTTTCAAAAGTATTTGTAAAGTCAAATAAAAATCTTTAAAAAATTATTTTATAAATAACCGTTAGTCTTTCAATGAATTTAATAAAGATGTCAAAAAAAATAAGTGTTAAAAAATGTAAAGATGTAAAAGATGTATATATAAAAAAAATAATAATGTCAAAAATAAATTTTTAAAAAAAAATAGATATACTTTCTGTGGTGATTGAGATGATTCAATGGAATAATCGCTATAATAAAAATTTTAAAAAAAATGTGATAAAGAAGAAAATTTAAATATTATTTTGAAATAAAATCCCAGTTATGTTTAAATAAAACATATTTGTTATAATTGTAAATCATCGAATTAATTTTCTAGAATAAAAATTTAATTCTATTTTTTTTATTTATTTAATTGTAGTGATTAATTAACTTTTATTTTAGAAATAAATTATTTTCTTGTTTAATTTAAAGAACAGAATAACTTGTGAACAAATAAATTTATTCTTTTTGTAATTTTCTTTTTACATGAACTTTTAATAATTTATACAGAATTAATTTTTTTTTAAATTCAAAACAAAAAATATTTCTAGAATTAACCTAAAATAATTTATTGAAAAATTATCAAATATTACTTGTAAAAAAAATTAACAAGGATGTATTAAAAAATTTTAAATTAAAAAAAAATTTTTTTTCTCAATTATTTAAAATATAAAAAAAATCATAGTAGAAATAAATGATGATAATATACATTGTCCATCACGTCCACGCAGATGCACAAGTTGAGCCCAGCGTACAGCCGATACACGATCTTAAACGTGCGGAACTCCACAAAACTCGTGTGTTTGGCGTCTCTTACAGTGGCGGTCGGGTGGACCTCTTCGGTCAACTTCTGTTTTGTTTATCATCGAAAGTTAAATTCCATTTCGCTAATCGGGTCTTGTCAGCGCGAATCATTAAAAAAAAATTTTCGATTATTTATTATGATTATTATTATTATTATTTTATTTTTTTTATAGTTATTATTATCATTATTTAATTTGAATTATTACTACTATGATTACGATTATTATTTATTTATTTTTATTAGTATTTATTTTAGTCATTATTAATATCATTATTAGAATTATTACTATTTATTATTATCATCTAGAATTAAAAAAAAATTTTTTTATACATAATAAAATAATCAAAATGACTTACGTTTTAAAAATAAAAGAAAAAGAGTGAATGTCCATATTGGAATCAATTTATATATAAATCCAAAATAAACGCCGACAAAGGCGTGAGTTGATTGCTTCCTATGCAATCATTAACAAAGAAAATAAAGTTTCCCCATTGATTGGAAATGTGGGGACTCGGGGTGAGCCGACAAAGGCGCACCACCGAGAAGCAAATAGAAAAAGAAAATAAAATAAAATTTCTAAATGATCGACTCGGGGTTTTCCCCGTCATTCGTGAATTAATCAAATTCTGATAAATAATCGTATAAAATAAAATTTCTAAATGATTATCTGAAAATTTTTTTTTGTCTTTAATATAATTTATTTATTAAAAATTCTAACTTTTAATGAAATGAGAAACTTGTTTAAATTAAACTATCTGAAAATTGCAACATTTCACACATTGAAAATTACTGACTCAAAATTTCTAATCATTTTTATACTGAAGCACAAGTTAAAATTACTAACAATTAAAAAAAATAATTTAAAGGACAAAGAAAGTTCCCCAAGTTTAAATTTATCGATCTTTACTGTAAAAAAATTATTAAAGTAAAATAATTCACGCTCCATTAATAATTTCATAACTTAAACCACGAAAAAGGGAAAATTAATTAACATAACAGTTACATAGTTCAGATATTAATTTGAAAATCCCTAAATTAAAATTGAAG
Organism: Girardia tigrina; assembly: GCA_001938485.1. Taxonomy (NCBI): domain Eukaryota; kingdom Metazoa; phylum Platyhelminthes; order Tricladida; family Dugesiidae; genus Girardia; species Girardia tigrina. Next base: position 10,938 of record MQRK01253671.1, read on the forward strand.
TTTTAAAAATTCAGATTCATTGAAACACTGTTATAATTATCATTAAATATATATGATCATAATTTTCTTTGCATAATAGTCAATACAGTCAATATCAAACGATTTCTATTCAAAATTTATTTGAATTTGACATACGACAATATTATTGGTAAAGTCAATTTTAATTGTAAAACAACGATTTTTAAATACCGCGTAATCAATATAAATAAGTATTCAACCCAAATTCATTTTCAAATTCTAAATTCGAATTTTTTAACAATTAATGTTTTGCTTAATTATAATTTGCCATTGTTTGTAAATAAGGGAAAATTGACGCTTGAAGCTATTTACATTAACCGTCTCTGAAACTATAATTTATTAATTTATTAACTATAAATTATTATAACAATAATTTATTAACAATATTAATTGTGATATAATTTGTTGGAAAGATCTTTCAATCGATACGTTATAGGCTATATGCTATAACTTATAGCAAAATACAAATACCCTGATAACATCATGTGAAGTGAGTCAATTGTAAAATGAAGCCGGACAGTATATTATTAGCTGGATAATATAAGGGGGTATATGACACGAAAGCATGTATATAAAAAGTAGTGAAGGGAATAATGGTAAATGACATTGGTAGACGATAACTTCTGAATTTAAATTTCGATTCCCTCCACGATGTTTGTTTTAACGGTTGTAATGTTTTTCTTTATTTGAAAAATCTCTTTTGACCTTTAGGTCTGAAAGAATTTCATTTTTTTACTTTAATTTAAATATCGAGGACGATATTTCTTCATTAGGGGAAGATTTGTTGGGGTTCCGTAAAATATAAATTAATTTTTTTTAAAAACAAATAAAAAATTAAAAATAATATTCTAGTTAATTTAATAATTTTTTGATTATTATAATAATTATTTTTTTGAAATTTATAAATATTTGAAAATATTTTAAGATTTGTTTTAGTTTTTCAATTTTCAAGGTTAGGAAAAATTAGTATATAAGCAATAGTTATTTCAGTCATTGGGACACAAATTATTACTCAAAGAAAATTTAAAAGCCTGAATGTACGGTAATTTGATTTTTAATATAGGGTAAAAATTCAAGTATCCTGTAAAGGAGAAAAGTTAGGGTTATAAAATTAAAATTGAAACATTACGAAAATATCAGTATCCTGTAAAGGAGAAGTTAAGTTTTAAATAAAATAGTTTAGCATCGCTCGAACTAAAAAGTTGTTCTAACTGTTTAATCGAAGTTTGATCTTTGAATTGTAGTGTACTGATAGAGTTGAATTTATATTTGTACTTCAATTGTGGTTAGCAGAATAAATTATTATTAAAAGGTCTTGTTCATTCTTCATATATTATTGTTGGAAGAAACCTTTTGTTTATTTGATGTCAGATTAGTAGTTGATTATAAAATAAAAATCAAACGAGATTTTAATTGAATGCCCAACAGTTTTAATCATTTTGTCTTTTAGTTTTTAAAAAGCTTCATCACATTCTTTTGTCCAAATCAGTTTCTTATCATTATTTATACCACATAAACCTTTGCATATCTTGCGTAATCCTTTATAAATTTTCTGTAGTAATTTGTCAAGCGCTAAAAGCTCCCTAAATTTTTAATGCATGATGGGCTTTGAAACTTGCTTATCGCGTCAATCTTTGATTTATCTGTTTCAATACCATCTTTACTTATGATATATCCTAAGAATTTAGTCTTTTCTACTAAAAATTGGCATTTTTCAGGATTTTTTCTCAAACCTGATTGTTTAATCTTCTCAAATAGGTTATTTACTCTTTGAAGATGTTCTTCCTTATCTTTTACGAAAATCAAAATATCATCCAAAAATACGACTGCTTCTTTCCAATTCAAATCTCCTAAAACTTTCACCATTAGCTCCTGAAAGTTGCTGGGACCGCAGCAATTGCAAAAGGCATTCTCGTGAAACAGTATTGACCGTACTTTGGTGAGAATGCCGTCTTAATCTTTAATTCATCTTCTAATTCTACTTGATGGTAAGCGTTTCCCAAATCGATAGTACTAAAGTATTTTGTGTATTACTGTATTCAACATATCGTCTACATTTGGCATTGGAAACGCTGGTCGGACGGTTATTTTATTTAACTGACGAAAATCTACATATACTCGAATATCTTGCTTTTCTTTTTTCCAAACACATACTAAAGGAAAGTTCCAAGGAGAACTACACTTTTCGATAATATCGTTTTCTTCAAAGTGTTTTATAATATCATCTAGTTTCTCTTCAAAATATGTAATAATATCATCTAGTTTCTCTTCAAAATGTTTCGGTTGTCTACACGGTTTTACCAGTACTGGTTCTCCATGCGTTTCTATCTTGTGTTTGGTTAACGAAGTTTTTCCAATATCCCATTTATCAATCATGAATATTGATCTGTACTTTGTTAAAAGTTCCATTAGCTCATTTTCACTTGTAGTATTGTACAATTCTCTTATTCCTTTCAATCTATCTTCATCAGAAGGGCTATCTCTAATTGCCAATATCCTATCGATATTTGATGCTTCTTTCTTCAGTTTTATTCCAAATTTATCCAAAAAATCTATACCAGCAATCATTTCCGGATCTAATTCTTTGACAACATAAAACTCTATTGTTTTCTGTACCCTTTCTATTATCACCTTTAATTGAACAGTCCCATAGTTTACAAGTTCTGAGTCATTCGCACAGTGAATACGCGTTCTCGTTTCTCTAATCTGAATATTTTTCACACCTTTGATTAAATCCGCTTTAATGACATTCACTCGGGTTCCTGTATCTAAAAGGCACTGAACATTTTTATCTTTTATACGAAATTCGACACTTGGTTGTCCTTTCAATTTTTTATAATTTATGACAAACTTTGCTATTTTTAATATCTGTTGTAAAATTTCTTTCCTTTCTTTCTTGTTCAAAATCCATGCTATCACACATTTCATAATTTTCTTTATTCAAACTATCTAATTCACACATTTCTAGAGGAATATTTTCATACGTACAACCAAACATACAATCACACACACATTCATACGTACAATCAAACATACATCTGCATTGATTTTCTAATAAAGTACACTGATCACCTCTCCCTATGATCGTGCATCTTCGTTTCCCTGATCATCTCTGAATTTTCTGTAACCTCCGCGATATTCTTATCTTTTAGAATCTTCTTTTCTATTGGTGTCTTCTGTATAGCCCCGTCTTGAAGAGTCATCTCTTCCATACAATTCCGCTACTGAATATTTCTTATATTTGTACGTCGGCTGGTCTCTATATCTTTGATTCGAGTAATTTTTCCTATCATTTTCTCATCGATTTCTTCCATTATCTCGTTTCCATTGCTCGAGTTCCTTAAACCTATTCGGGTTTTCATAACATTGTGTTCTTATGTGTCCTTTTTTATTGTAATGATTACATGTGACATTTTGACAATCTCTTCTAACATGGCCTTCTTCATGACATGCCCAACAAGTAATTTTCCTGAATTTAAAATTTCTTCTTGTATCTTACAGAATTTCTCTATTCTGCATTCTTGTTGTTCTCCTTTTATTTTCCACTGTTTTCCATTCATTTTCTCATTTTGTATTATATGCTGCCACTGAAGCGTTTCTTTTCTTTTTCTCATATTCGAACATTCTTGTTTGTATTTCTTCAATCTCATCAGATTTCGTGATACATTGAATGGATATTTGTTTTTGTATATCATCATCATCTATTAAATTAGCGTATACTAAATTCGATTGTTCTATCTTACCCAACTTTGTCTCTACCTATTTCTCTATTAGTTCGTCTACCTTTCTAAATATTATTGTGGGATCGCCGGAGCCAATTCTCAAATATAACATTTCTTTCATTAAATCTAGTATGGTTTTTTCCTTGGAGAACGCTGCTGTTAACTTTTCTTCGCATGTTTCACCGGGTGCTGTTTCATACTTAATTATTGCCTCCGGAGTCATGTATGGCGTAACTAAAAGGATTTTTCTTTCCTCCGAAAATCCCATTATCTTCGCGTATCTGTTGAAATTCTTTATAAATGCTTCCACTTTTGTCTCAGATCCGTCATATGTTTCTGGATCTTTGATATTCGGAGTCACGTGGTCGTGTGTCGCCATACTAAGAACACCAATTCGACTTTTTATATTTTTATTTAAACAACAATTTTGATTGTCCTGAAGACAATCTTTATCAAAGCTTTCGTATGATTACATTCTGAAATAAATTGGTTAATGAATTAATTCTTATTATTTTTTAACAAATGGAGAAATGAATATTTTATTAAAAAATTTACTCAAAACTTATTAGGTAATAATTAAAATAACTATTAATTATTTAAAAAATATTAATTTGATTTATTTATTAAAAATCGTAAAAACTAATTAACTTATTTAAAATTTTACAATTATTTGAAATTAAAAATAAATTTAAACATTACATATTTTTAGATAATAAGAATTAAAATATTAATCATCCATCTGGGTAGGAGAGACACAATTCCAAATCAACATACAACATTCAAACACAAAACATCAAACATTCAAAATATTCCTCACAAAGATCTTTGTATATGAAAAATGATTTATTAAAAAAATTAATAAGTATTTTTATTTATTATTTTAAAGCTCGTAAAAAAAATGAATAATAAAATTGGTAACGACAAAAGGAAAAGAATATAATAATAAATGTATTGCAGGATAACATAAATAAATAAAACCAACCTCCATTCACCACCTTGTTCCACGACCTGATAGATTACATAGATAGATTATTATATGTGCATAGAATTTATCCAACATAATTGTGTGTTTCCTGTTACCATTTATTTTTTTTGCTGCAAAAGATCTAAAAAAATAATAATATTTCGATCATTAGTTGAGATCAATATTTTTGTGACCATCAATTGAATCTCCAATTGAATTGGGTTCCTTGATAGAAGAATTGTTTGCTGAAATACAGAATATTTAGGAACTAAATAAAAAGACAATTATATACAAAATAATAGAATAAAGATTAAACTCAAATTAATCGAAATTAAACGTTCCGTAATTACCCAAGTTCCATAAATGAATCTCGAGACATGGTAATAATTGATAATAAATTAAAATATTAATATTTCGCATATATAACACCTACCAAATTGAACTAAAACTACTTCAAACAAATATGTGAAGTAGATCAAAGTTGATTTAATCAACTTTTGGGACATTTAAAATAAACTAAAAAAATATAACAAAAACATTGAAACAATTAAACATTAAAGATTTTGGTTTTAATAAACTATATTTTATCAATTATTTTTGTTTTAAAATGTCGCTATTATATGTATAAAATATAAAAGATATATATACTTAAAAAAAGAAAATCAAAGAAGACAGAAATATGGATAAAAGTGGGATAAAATAATACATTAAATTCAAGAAAATATGTTAAACTGGGCCAAAAAATAAAAAAGGCAAAATAATAAAAGAACATTTGAGAAAATAGCAAAAACTTTACTTTGAAATATGATTTCACATATTTGCTTTTAATATATATATACTAAAAAATGATTTCCCATAGAGATTGTTTTTACAGTCAATTAAATTAGAAAATAATATCTAAGATAACAAACTCACCACGGTTGTTTGAGCAATCCAAAGCCGTTATGGTGGATACATTTAGATTGACAAATTACCACGAAAACCGAGTTTGAATCTGCGCACCTCTGATCTTTCGGAGTTGATGGCTGGCCAAGATTCAGGAGGTTCAGGAGAGTTCAAGACGCCGAAACCTTTACGGTGGATACCTTTTAGAAAGTAAAAGAAATATTATTAACCATCGATGATCCTACTGAGGGCAACTAAGTCGGACTAAGTGGAAAAGTCGCGATGGATACTCGGTAAGGCCGGTTGGTGAAAATATCAAAAGATACCACAAATGAACAACTAATATTTTGTTTCTCCAGTCGGCGTATTCCGAAGACGGATAAGTAGAAGTAACCGGATATTTTGAGTTTAGTAAAATAGAGTTGAAGGGTCTGGTATTAAAAAATAAACAACCTCACAAACTACTGCTAAAGCAAAAACTGTAATAAAATACGAGATTTTAAAGATTTTGATACTTAATACTTTTACAAGTAGATGGACTCCGAAAATGAAAAAGTAAAGATAGAGAAGTTTTTTATCCCCTTAAAAGAATGTTGTGAAATGACAAAACAAAACATTAAATGAAAGGATTAAAATTCTACAAAGCAAAGAGTGTTCTATTACAGATGAGCCTGATTAAAAAAGAAGAATTATTCTCATCTCGAAGTTAAAAAAAAATATAACACATAAAAGTGTAAGATAAATCAAGCTATAAAAGAATATGAACAAAGTGTAATAATGTCTTAAACAAAGACAATTTTCTTTTCTTCTTTTCTATTTCCATTTCTAGTTTCTGTTTTGTTTCTTCTTCAAAATAAGGAAGATATAGATACAATGCTGTTTTTTCTCTTTAGAGAAGGAGAACAAATTATCAAAAAGAAAAGCAATTTAAACTATCTTCACTACAAATTTTCAAATCAAAATTGACCGACGAAACCGAGTATCTAAAACGCAAGCAAATCAAAAGATTTCTCAATATTACGAAATAAAACCTAATATAATTCTAGTAAATTCGAGAAAATCAATTTTCCGTATGAATTCTGATGAAGACAATAATGAAATTAAAACATCAACTTCCGTCACAGAATCAAAAATAAACGAAACAAACCCAATTTCTTCGATGAATGAAATGTTTTCTAACCCGAACATTGGAATGTTAAATCCCCCAGAATTCAAGCAGAAATATACATCAAGTATAAGATATGGTTTCCATTTATCACGCAAATTTTTATAATTTACTAAAGTAATATTTATCATGATCTAATGTAGATTTTCTTAAATTCATTGGTATTTTAAACGTTTTAAACATATCTGCTAAGTTCTATGTACAATGTATATATGAATCTGTAAATGTTACTTTTTGGGAAAACCTACCTGTTGAATTTTTTTTATCATGCTGTGTTTCTTTATAAATGATTGTTTAATCAATTCTTGATTTTTTTACTCGTGTAAGGATTCCGATAACAAACTTGAAGTAATCCACTACCAGCTTCTACTATGGAATATGGCTTAAGTTTAAGTTTAGCAAATACAAGCCACATATCAAATTTAGCGCCATTGTGGGATATTAATGTTGCTTATTTTAATCCTTCTATATTTTCTAAATATTTAAACACATCATATAAACACACATCAATTCCTTCAAATACATGTGTAATTTTTTTAAGTTTATCTCGCGTTATTTTATCAACTTCTTCTTCTGAATTTAGATGTTCTCCTAGAATCATTTCAACTTCTTTAATTCTCACAATACCAGCTGCCCACGGTTCAAAGTATTTTTTTTATTCGGTGATGCTTCTAAATCTCAGACGAAAGTAGTTTTTGTATTTATGAAATAATTTTTAATTTCTAGAACATTATCATCATTACATTTACTTTTTATCTTTGTGAAATTTTTTTTAATTTCTTCAATGCCTTTCGATTTATAGTCTTTATTTATAAGACAGAAATGATTTTCATATAGATATAATAACATATTATCATTATTAAGTTTAACATCTTTTCCGAATAAGAATGTCTATTTTTGTATTGTATCGAATCATACGGATATTGAATTGTTTATTAAATGCAGATATTTTTTCTCTGTCATAATACCATTACTAGTATTGTCATTATGCTTGTGTAAGAATTTTTTATATATTTCAAGCATTATATCCTTTAGACATTCATATGGCGTACCTAGTGTGGGTGCAAAACATTTATCACCTTTATACGGGGTGAGATGAAGAGATTGCATAAGTTCTTTATAATCTGCTGCTTGAGACGAATTATTTTCTGGAAGCCGATATAAACAGAAAAGGACAGTATCATAATCATGATCGCCTTTCTCAATAATAATTGCTTGATTATTAATAATTTTACGTCGACAATTATTCATCTCATCATATTATATAATATTATACTTGTTTTTGAATTGTCCGAAAGAAGTGAGCATCTGGGCCCATAGAGATGCCTTCGGACTCCAGGATACACAAAACGCACTCGATCTCTGATTCATTGTCAAAAAATTTGACGGTTTTTCTTGTCCGACGACAAACTCAAAAGACTTATTCCTCTCCCATCCAGTCGGAGGTAACTGTTTCGCTTTCACAATATCATTCAGACTGTTTAATGCGTTCGTTATCGTCTTCGAATACGGATTCAATTCATTATAGATCTCATTAATCGCTCCATCTTTCTGTTTCTCAACCAATCTTTCACATAATCGATGATAGAACCGATCGTCTTGATCGAATTTTGAATACATGGTGAAATTATACAACACGAGAATCGATTTGATGTCCATCACATCGATCAGGCAGTTGTAATGGAAATACAATTCATCGAGAATCTTCTCTCGAATTCCAGACAAATGTTCTAGGTTCGATTTATTCAATTTAGACATGACGAGTATCAGAAATCGAAATTATTAGAAGCAAAACCGCGATGATTTCAAAAGAAAACCACTCGATATCAAAATAAACACTCCAAGTTTTATTTATTCAATTTATCTCGCACAATTTAAATTTATTCAACTTAAAAACCCCAACAACTGTTTTCAAATCAAGGTCACGTATTAAAATTCAAAACAAAAGTAAAATTATCTAACGTTTACAATGTTCATTAATTTTATATCAACAAACAAAACTCAAGGTCATCAAAACTTATTACATTTTTTCCAATAATTTTCTAACTATATATATAAGATTTATTTGTTTTGATTATACTTTTAATCAAAAAAAATATTGAAAAATATATTCATATTTCTTTTCATAAATTCGTTACAATACTCTTCGAGAATTTTTTTTATATTGGATTCAATTCTCGGTTTATTTATCTCAATAAAACATTTGATAAAACAATTTCCACTTGAGGGAATATAGTAATATTTATTGCTGAATTATTTTATGTCATATTTAAAATGCACATCCATACCATATCTACTTCGATTTAATCTACTAAATGTGTCGCTTGCAATTCTAACAACACCTGTAAAATCATAATGTGTTTCATCAGAGGTGTCGTAGAATTTTTTTCTATGTGCATTAAATGCTTTAATATTTATAAAATCGAGTGGATTTTCATATACCTTAGTTTAATCTTCTCGTATTGATTGACCATGCATATCAACAATAACCTTCCTCTAATTTATCTGCCATAAAATTAAATACATCTTCAAGTGGTGTATTTTCAAAATGTTTAATTTCCAATGGATTAAATATTTCTCTAATATCATAATTTTCATCATTATCAATATCCCGTATAATATTATTAGCTTCTTCCATTTCATTTATACGTTTCGCTAGTTCATCCTGTTCTCGATTAAGTTTCTCCTGTTGTCGCTTAAATTTCTCCTATTGTTTTTAAGTCTGCTAAAGTAACGTTTCCATTAATTATCATATTATAATATCCTATGTGGTTTCTTACATTCTATTTCAAAATTATGTACTTAGAAAAAGGAAGAAATTTTTAAATATACGCTGACCGATGGCAACAACAATAATATTGGAAGTGTTCAATTGTCCGAAGAATTAATATTCATTAAATTTTAGTAAAACCAACAGATGATGCGCATGATGTTTTAAAATATATATTACACAACGAGTTAAAACCAATCTACCTAAATTTATACATAGCTTTAAAAATATTGCTAACAATACCACTTAGCGTTGCTAGCGGAGAAAGAATTTTTGTCATTTAATGCTTGTAATGCCAACCAATTTCTTGCTTTATTTTAATTCAATATTATTTTAATTCTAGTGTAACTTTAATGTCATTTTTATGCCATTTTTACTTAATTTAACATATTTGTAATTGAAGTAAGCGAGTATCAGTAAATGTATCATTCAATTTTAGATTTTTTAGTCCGAGTAATTTAATCAAATTTATGTTCACCATCTCGTTACTCCCACGAATTCAGGTATCCAACAATTTGGACTATCAACCAATTAATTAACAGAAAAAATTATTATAACACTACCTTTTTTTAAATATTAAAAAAATCGGGATCTTAAAAAATTACGTTAAAAAGATGCATGTGTAATTTTTGAATAATATACTGTGAAGCGGAAGCCGTGTCTCCATATTTTAGACTTTCTCCATGTCTTGATATCCCATGAAAACTCAACAACAATATCTCGACCCTTGTTGGTTAAGGCTTTTTGACTTTTTGACTCAATTATTCGAAGTCGACTTTGACTATTTAAGAATCTAAGCAAATTCTCCACTATCTCAATATTTCCGCAACTAATACTGTAAGGATGTGTGAATTATAATTATTATTATTATTATTATTATGGTTGTTAATTATTATTGAGAATATTATTATAAACATATTATTATCATTATTAGATGTATGTGGAATGTATGCGTGATTATGATGTATGTAATTGAGTAACATGATTGAGAGTTTGATGATATAATGTATGCATGTAATAGTGTGCGGTGTCAATCATGTAATGCTAAACCAGCAGATCTCCCTAATCCAGTTATGCAACCGGATTGAGGTGTGCTGATATATAAGATATGCCAATTGAATGTTTAGTCATTAATGTATTATTTAATATATTTTAGGAAAGCATCTTATCTTTTAACAAATACCCTCTGCAATGGCTAACCACCCTTCATTACTCTTAATAGCAACATCAGCATTAAAAACGATCAGAAGATCACTGAAATCTTTATGACCTCTTGTCACGGCGATTAACAATCGGAGTGTTTCCGATTAGGTCAGGAGCATAATCGAACAAGTGTCCGGATTTAACTTGTAATATTCGAGAAAATTAACCCAATCATTGGAAAATGCAAAATAATGAACGAGATAAGTCGGATCGTATTCAACTGTTTCAATCGAAGAGCAATCAATTCGCCTTACTGTAATCGATTTTATCGGATAACGATTTTAAAGAATCTCTTGTTCACTGCATGAATCTAATATAAATTCATTGGACTTGCAAAACTCGCTCTTTGTTCGTTAGTATTTGGTGAGCAAAGGGGGAGTTTTGACGTTTTTTTGTACAGTAACCAATAAGACAAATTAATAAAAAAACAACGTCCAATTAAACCAATCAACCACGATACCCCACTTTCAGGTTGATTAACTTAACTGTCGTGAGATTTGCAATAATTATTAATAATAACTCTAAAGTAACCAACTCTTAAATCATATAATACAAAAACAGTAACCTTCGATGATAAAAGAAAAATAAATAAGTGACCGTTACACGAATACTAAATCAGAGAGTTAATTTAATCGACAACTGCTTCGTTTCTTGAAAAGTATTCTTCGTGAATTTTGTCGTCAGGTAAGTAATTTTTTATATCTATTAATTAATTTCTGATCGATTTTATTTTTAAATTTTGAATTAAATTATACGATTAATTTTGGTATTGAGATAATTTAATGTTTTCTTCTTTTTTCTGTCATTTTGTAATTGTTCGTTTAATTCTTCATTAACGGGGCATAAAAATAAAATTTTTCTTTTCCGCAATTTTCTTTATTTCTTCGAACTTTGACTTCTGATTTTTTTTCTCTGCCATTACAAATGAATAAAATACATAAATAAACTACACACAAATACAAAAAAATGCAGAAAAACATAAATGAAAAAAAATCGACAATTTACATATAAAACTAAATGAGAAATAAAAATAAAAAATACATATGATAATAAATAAAAAATTTAAGTGAGGTGTCAGGTTATTACAGGACTTCATTTTAAAATTGGAAATTGGTTTGTCAAATTGAGAGAAAACTAAAACTTTTCGAATTAAACCAGAATCGACAATCAAGACAAAGATTCTTTATTGTTTTTATTGAACACAATTCTTTTAAAGAATCAGTTTTTTTCAAAAATTCGGCCAATTGAACTTTGATACGGTGAAATTCACATTCAGAAAACTCATTTTTGTTATGATACTATAAAAAATTGTAAAGCGTTGGAAAAAATATTTCATTAACATTAAAATCCTTCAAAAACTTCTTTACTGAACAAAGACAATTCATAAAACATTTGAACTGGTCAATCACAACCAAACATTATTGACCAATCAAAAAATAGGTCACAAATTCATCATTCATTTTTTTTAAATTTCAATACAACCAACATTTTACGATATGGTTTTTTTTATATATTTTAAATTATTATTATTATAATTTTGCCAAACGCCTCTTTTTTATTTAACGATTTACTCATCCACGTATTTTCAACAATAATCATTCAAATTTTGAAATCTTCTAACTTTCAAAGTTCACGAAAATGTTGAAAACTAAACTTTTCAAAAGATTCACAGTTATGATCACATTTTTCAGAAAGATAGAAGCAGACATTATTTTTTTGTAATGTCGACGCGATTTTGCATAACACGGCATATTGGAAATGGTGGTATAACACTCATTTTTTGTATTTGGTGCGTAATTTTTTATTTTCCTTTAAAATGTATGATTCTGCAATCGAAATCGAATTATTTTAATCCACATTACACTTCAGTATTCAAATTCACAAATATTTAAATTGGTTACAAATATCGTTCCTAATGAATTTATTATTAATTATTTTAATTTACTCATTGATTTAACTTGACTTTCTTTTATTATTTAAATTTTATTTTATGATTTTATTTATTTACTTAATTATATATTCTTTATTGAATATTTATTATTTATTCTTTATGCATTTTTAATTATATATTCTTTATAAGAAATTTATATACACAACTATAAAAATGAACAAAATAATATTACAAATAAAAAATGTTAAAAGTAATTGTTACATGTTAAATTTATTTATTAAATGAAATATTTAACATGAAAAAACATAGATAATTATTTGTTTAAATAATATCTATTTAAAAGTATATGTTATTGAAAAATAAATTTTCTAGATTTGTTATTCGTTGTTACAAGCTATCCGGGCAATGATAAGCGATTTAAAAATTATACTCCATAATTTTTAGAAATTTAATGGAAATGGCAGTTTTGAAATTTGGAAGAAAAAGTTTAAGATGATTATGAAAATCCAGGGGATTTTTGATCCGGCCCCATATCTTCCTTTTTTTTTAGAAAATATATTAATCAAGAAAAATGTCAAATAGTGAAGGCGCTTGTGATATTAATAAATGTTTAAAAACGTATGTTGATATTGTTAATAAATGTTTTTGTATATTTATGCATTTTTGTTTTTTTAGAAATGTTGAAGTTTACTTGTCGTATGATCAATAACATTTGATTGTGCCACAAATAGTTGTGAAACACAACATCGGTTGGATAAAACTCAAACGTCCACAGTTGAAGTCTAAATTGACCAATGGTGTAAATGAGTCACTTCATTTTTATCTGATTTTACAACTGCATAAAAATATTAAACATTTGATCCATCTTGATCGTCATCTTTCGTTTCTTTTATTCGTCATAACGCTATAGCAATAAATAGAGGAACACCAGAGGAACATTTGTAATCAGGTCGAATGTTCTTCTTTTATTATATATCAGTAGATCAAAAGAAATGGATAAATGGAAATTCTACGTATATTGATTTTATCAATTTTTACATATTGATTGGTACTCAGTATTTAGCATTCTTTATTATTCAAAAGAAACGAATTTTTATAGTTATAAACATTTATTGTACTGAACCCTAGACGTCACGAAGAACCAATTCTTGATGCAGTACGTCCTTGGAACAAAGAAAATCACAGTTTCAGGATACATCAGAACACCTTCAGTTGTTCTTTGACGATATTTTCGACATTCTTTATGGATAAGAATCGTTACATGCCATTGGAAGAGAAGAGACCTGGAAACAGATAGGAAAACTCTGAATGTAAAAATTAGAATATAAATGCGAAAGATACCTGACCGAAACTAGAGAGTAAATTTAAATGATTTACATTATATTAAATTAAATTTGATTTCTTTTGCATAATGAAAATTAGTTAATTTAAAATTTATTATTTTTTTGACTATTTCGATCCACGAAAATATGATCATCATTTAAAATAATTGTAAAAACAAATATTTGCCTTCGCTTTTTTATTTTTTAACTAATCATTAGGTTATTATTATTTATCAAATATTATTTTTGTAAATTTTTTGTATAACTAATATTAGCAACATCACAATTTGCGTGAAAACATTTATTAACAACACAAACAGATTTTGTACAACTATTTTCAGGAAGACAATCTTCAGTAAAAATCTTTGTTTGATTGATATAGTTTTTGTACATTTTTTCTAATCTTTGATTAATGAATATCCTCATAACAGCGAATTACAAAACAGCGAATCCCATAACAGCGATTCTCAAAACAGCGAATCCTCAAAACAGCGATTTACATAACAGCAAATGTCATAACAGCGATGTACTATCCAAATAGAAAAAAAGTCAATTAGATATAAAATTTTATTTTAAGGAAATTCCAACTTAAAATACTTTGTCAAAATGCAATTGGTGTGCTTAAACTGAAAGAAATTCCACGAATAAACTCCTGCACACCGACTTCACCATCATCAAAACGCTGTTCCAATTTTGAAATACGTTCACTTATTGAATTATACTTTTTATTTTTTTTTGTTAATAACTTGCCCAGCATTAATTTGCGTCATCAATGTTTCTGTAAATCCTTGTTCCTTTCTTATTGTTGGGTATACAATTAAATCACTTTTTTTTGAATAATAATAAACTAATAATTATTAATGATTATAATCTGACTCCAAATCGACCAAAAGGTTTCTTCCAACAATAATATATAAGGAATGAACTCAATTCTTTTTAATAAACTTTATTAGCAAATGACACTTGAGCACAAACTGAATTGAAACTTTATCGCCAAATCAAATATTTGAAGCACACTCAATCAATACAACTCAATATCGATTTTGAACGAGTAATATCTGTAATTTTAAAATAACAAACTTTCTCCCTTACAGGATACTCAATTTGTAATTATATTTAAAATAAAAATAAAGGTTACCGCAATTCATTACATAAAAACTTTAATGGAAACAGCAAAATATATTTTTGTCCGAAAAATTTGTGTGAATAAGACTAAAATAATAATTGTTTATATACTAGTTTTTCCTAGCCTTGAAAATTGAAAAACTAAAAAAAATCTCAAAATATTTACAAATATTTATAAATTTCATAAAAATAATTATTATAATAATCAAAAAATTATTAATTTTAACTAGATTATTATTTTTAATTTTTTATTATTTTTTTTAATTTAATTTATATTTTACGGAACCCCAACAAATCTTCCCCTAATGAAGAAATATCGTCCTCGATATTTACTAGAATGAAAGACATTTAAGGGATCTAGAGAGAT
>MQRK01253671.1:26541-42243 GCA_001938485.1 Girardia tigrina
TTTATTTTAAAAGGGTGATGCGCCTTTATCGGCGCACCCCGAATCCCCCCATTGTTCCTAAAAATTATTTATATTTTTCATTTTAAAGTTAATGGGGAAATTCCCGCGTTTTGGGAAAAACCCCGAGTCACCCCGATGCGGCGACATAAAATTTGCCTATTCCAAAAATTATTTTTTTTATATTGTAGTGAATAGTTTGAAATCTCTATCTTTTTCAACGAAGGAAATTAAATCAATTTAAACAACTTGAATAAATTAAAACAAAATATTTGCAAATAAAAGCAACTAAGAAATTTATATTTTTCTCTATTGAAATAAAATCCCCATTCAAAACTCATCTCCTAACTCATCTCGGTGGTACGCCTTTGTCAGCGCGCCCCGAGTCACCCCACTAATTTATTTTATTTTTCTGCGGCGACTCCAAAGTCGACGTTATTTTCCATTCAATCGATGCAATTTAGAAATTCATTAATTCACTTTAACCAATGAAGGAATTTAGCTATAAAAGCGGAATATTGTGAGTTCTATTTCAATTTTTCAATTTTTTTTATGTAATGTAAGTTTATTTTTTTTAAAATTTAATTTTATATTTTACGGAACCCCAACATTATAAATGATATTAAATCATAAATATTGGGGTGATGCTTAACAACTAAATTATTGAAGCGGTTGTGCCACCCCTCAACATCATTGTTAGTCCACCGTCTGATGCCATACATATTCCACATTTCTTTTTTAATATTTTGAAACCATTGCTGGTGAGAGTACTGGAATAGAGATCTAATATTTACCGGTGCCTCGTCCCTCAGATTGTCGAAAGTTTGTTGAACAATTTGTTCAGGAACAAACGCCAAAGCCATAAGCATACGTATTTTCGTTCTAAGTTCCTGGTTATTACCATAATCGACACTATAACCTAATTTCTGAACTTGTCTAAATACCGCTTGGCAGAAATGAAAATAACAACCACGTACACGACTTTGCGGAAACTCTTGTTGTAACGCAACTATTAAACCTCTCTCGAAATCCAATGTGATTAAATTTGGTGAAAGTATCAAATTATGCTCCAGACATAAATCCCGAATCTTACAAAAAAACTGATGTGTATGTTTCAGCTTTTTTATCTATCAGAATACAATAAATTAATGGAAGTACTTTACTTTGGAGAAGAGCATGGATTGTAAAAAATAATTGTTTGTTAATAAAAGGGAGGTGCTACCCGAAATGTACCGTCCATGAACCAATGGTTATTGCTGGATAACATTTGTAAATTACTTATTGTTCCAAGTAATATAATTGATTTGTCCTCATTGATAAAAAATAGGAATAATTGACCTGAAATAGTTTGTGTCAATTGATCAGGTATGTTGATGTCATTTAAACTTTGAGGCAAAACCGGTAATTTCTCGTGACGTGCTCGATACAACACGTTGTTTATAGATTTGAAAGCTGGAAATATAGCGGAAGCTGAAGTATTACCAGAAATTTCAGCTGCCGCGTCAGAATGTATAATCGGAATACTGCGCGTTTCTGTTTTTACCTGTTGCTTCATCTTACAAATAATAGACTTTACGATACCGATTTCTGGTGCTGGTGGATGGCAATGCCCTTGATGTTCAATTGGATGACAGTTATCAATATCTGACCAAAGTCTTCCCTTGCAACTGATGGTACGACATCGCCAAATTTTTCTAATTGAGGTGACTGTATCCACAAGGTAGGAATATCCTCCATAATTGCATACTTCAGAACCTTTTTGAGTTATTAATATTTCCATTTAGTTTTTTCACAAGCAAAACTTAAAAATAATGTTATGAAAAAATCAAAAATTAAAACAAACTTTAAATTATATTATTAATAAAATATATTTAAAAAAATTATATCTTAAAAATATCTTAATACAAATATTCTCCAATTTAAATGACAAAAATCTCATTTTAATATAAAAAATTTCATTCGCTGTTTTGCGGAATTCGCTGTTTTGATGAATCGCTGTTTTGATGATTCGCTGTTTTGACATTCGCTGTTTTGGGATTCGCTATTATGTAATTCGCTGTTTTCGGGTATAACCAATGAGATTATCAAATTAGTAATTTTTAATTTCTGAGGTAGCGCAGTGCAAGCATGAAGGACCCATTCTGAAGGTTTCAGGTTTAAATAAGATGATTAAAATTTTATTAAAATGAGAATAATAATAATTATTATTATCAAAATAAGAGTGATAGCAACAGTAATAGGAATAATAATAATATTCTTCAATTTAGTGAACGTCTCCGCGTGCCACAAGGCAATAGCCGAGAGAGTTATACATCAGCCTAGGTGAACTGATAGTATCGGATAGTATCAGCCACCTGGGGGATTACCACTCCACCGATCCTTTATCCATATTATTATTACGACCATCTCACTGCACTCCCGTTTCTACAGCCTTCAACCGTGTATCGAAATCTATTGAGGTCGCTCCCTGGAAGGAGTTGTACAGATCATTGATGGCCGATGTTACACTCCTGTTAATACCCGATTCCACCCATTTCCATGTATGGAATCGCATATCGGCAGTTGTACAGCCTATACACCACACACCCTCATAACTTCTTTACCTTTGTCTCGCCAATTTTGCCACATCTTTGTTGTAACCCGATCACACCTATCTGTGAGGAATATTTTAAATTGTTTGAATGTGTAAATGTATGAATGATGTATGTTGATTTAAGTATGTTAAATTTAGAATGGTAATTCTCCCACCCAGATGGAAATTGGTATATTTTTTATTAAGTTTAAAGTGATTGACTATTAGAACATAATTAAAATAATCATTTTATAAATTCATATCTTTAATTTAAGAATTAAAATTAAGTTTAATAATTTTTAGTAAAATTTAAATTAAATGCATTTTAATAATTTGATGTCATTTTTATTATTTTGGGACTTATTGAAAAATGGTAAAAATTAATATTTTTAATTAATATTTTTAGTGGTTAAATATTTTTAAAAATAACTTAGAAAAATTGATCAAATAATCATGATTAAAAATAGAAATAAGAAAACCAATTAGAACTATGGCAAACGATGAAAGACCTTCTGAGAGTCTTAATGACTCTAAATGTAATTGCAATAAAGATTTAAGTGTTTAAATGTTCTTAATATGGCGACACACGACCACGTGACACTAATTATCAAGGGACCGGAGACATTCGATGGGTCAGAAGCAAAATTAGAAGAATTCTTAATAAGCTTTGAGAGATATTCAAAGATTTTGGGATTTAAAGAAGAAAGAAAAGCAATATTAGTTACAGCATTCATGACCCCAGAAGCGATAAACAAATATGAGAAAACACAAGGAAGTAGCTGCGAAACAAGAATGAGAAGTGCATTCTCAAAAGAGAAAAATATTTTAGAGATAATGAAAGAAACTGGGGGGAAATGGCTACATATTTGCAGACATCCCAAAAAGCTCACGGAATTGTTGTGGCAACACGATAACGCACGCCCTCACACATCAAAAGAAACAATGGAATTCTTTCATCATCGTGGAGTGACATTCATCAAACAAAGCCCACATATCCCTGACATGAATCAGTGTGATCGATGGGTGTTCAAGCACCTGAAACATTCATTTAGAGGGCAGAAATTCGTGGACGGTGATGAGGTGAAATGAAGAGCGGTGTAGGTGCTCCGCAGTCTCCCTGAAGAGAAGTTTCGTCAAGAATTGTTATCATTGTATGAACATTGCAAACTAGTTGTAATTAATCATGGAAATTATGTAGTTTAAATATAATATAGAATTGTTTGGAATTTTTCATAGAAGTCAATTTTTTTAAACAATTCTGATAACTTATTAGACAGCCCATATAATATCATATAAATTCCAATTGAAATTTTCAAATAGATATTTTTATTCGGTTGATTGTGTGGATTTATTATTTTGTTATAAATCAAAGTTATTTCTGATTTCTGATTTTTTTTAATGTGGAAAAATAAAAAAAATAAAAAAAAGCAATTTGAATTGTATTTAAAACAAAAACAAATCCTCTGAAACTAGAAATAATATGAATCTCCACGCAGAAATTAAAAAAAATCAAATTTAAATCTCAGTCTGGCAGTATTAACTATTTCTGAAATCGTTTCTGATTCCAAATAATTAAACCAGTTCTAAAAAGCAATTACAATTTCATAACTAATCCAGAAACAAATGTTCAAAATCTAATTTAGAATCAACTACAAATTCTGAATCCATTTCAAATTCTTACTAAATCATCACCTCAAAAATTGACACAAATTCCGGATGAAGTAAATTTATACATTATCCAAATATTATTACCCTGGTAGGAAGAAGACAAATCTTATCTATCCTGAAAAAATAGATTTATATGATAATCATTGTAATCGATTTTATCCTTCCTTTACAATCAAACTTCTAAACCAATTACAATCTTTCTGACAAATCAGAAGCAATTGCACGGTATAACTTTTATTTAGTTCACTCACTAACTTTTCTTGTGATACTCTACCTTAATTTTCATTCTTTCCGTGTCAATTGTAATTTTGTTATACCAATATTTTGTTCAGTTAAAATTTATTTTACCTTATTTATAGCTCGTGAAGCAGTCGCATTCATTTTTAAGTCAATAAGTTTGGTTCTTTCACTATACTAATCATTAATATAATAATATTACTTTTGATAAATTAAGTAATATCATTAATATAATAAATCACAGGTAGAACAATAATCAAAACAAATAATTCAAAATACATGATTTATAACAATGCTCGCTAAGGGATCTAATGATTTTAAAATATTAATTAAAATATTAGTTTATATAATAGCAAATATAATAACAATAATAAGAATAAGAAAATGAATAATCAATCGTCCGACTGCGACTGCTTAAGTTACTTGGACGGGACCGACTAAAAAAAAAAGAAAATATAGAATACTTCCGAAATGTAACTCTCCATGAACCATACAAATGATTTTGGTGTGAAAAAGGAACTGAACGACATAAAATATACCTAGATTTTAGGCAACTTAATAAGAAAACGTGAAGACCTGTATTCATATAGAAGAAATGTCGGATATTTCCAAAGGATCTCAGTATTTTTGTAATATTGATTTAGGTAATGAAATTACAAGAAAACAAGACATTCTCAACAAAAGCCGTTCAATTCTTTTTCAATGGGATGCATTCTGGAATAGTAGCAGTTCCAATGAAGTTCAAAATATTAATGAAAATAGTTTTGGATAATATGCATCGCAACGAGGGCGTATTTAGAAGGTAAAGATGTTAGGATATTAAATTATCTTTAATCTCAATATTCACTTTTTAAAACACAAATCTTAAATCTTTTATCTTTAATCGTAAATCTTTATTCTTTATTCTTTAATCAATAATCTTTATTCAATAATTCTTAATCAATAATCTTTAATCTTTGATCTGACTCCAATTAATCAGAAGGGACTTCCAACATAAATATATGAATAATGAACAGAAATTCTTTCATGAAACTTTATTTCAAATAACAAATATTGACAAGTCACAAATAATAATAATAATTCAATTCTTGATGACAGAACAAAACACAATTAATATTTCGTACGAGTTAATAGATTACAGTAAAAACTGTGAATCTCCCAAAACGAACGATATTGTACTCTTTAAATTAAACCTTCTCCCATACGGGGTACTTATGGTTTAACAATATTTTAAAAGAATAAAATAAAAATAAAATAAGTTGTTACTAAAATACTTGTTACAGCGACTTCTTGATTAAATTTTTTGCAGATATTTTTGGGCAAACTAAAACTAAATTTGTTGCTGTTTACATAGCAGTTTTCACCAGCCTTGAAAATTGATGAGATAAAACAAAGACTAAAATATTTATAATTTTTGATGAAGTAAAACAAACATTTATAATTTTTAATTCCAAGTTTTGTTAAACTAAATATTATTTTGTTTGAAGTTAATAATTTTACTAAAAGAATTATTTAAAAATTTTCCTTTATAAAATTTTATCAAAAGTGTTCACATGTATTTTTCGAAACCCCAACAAATCTCCCCCCAATAGAAAATATCGTCCTCGATATTTATTTGATGTTTATTTACCACCTGGAGTGATATGTAGGGTCTAACCATCATAATAATAAATAATAATGATATTAATTAGTAACCAGTTGAAAGTTAATTTTATGAGTTTCAAAAGAATTACTTATTAAAATAATATGTTAAAGCAATTCTAAAAAAATAAGTTGCCTAGTATAATAATTTCATTTATTATATAATCATTTGATCTCAAATGTACAGAGAGAAACTATTTTAATTGATATATTTACATTTTTAAACTAGTTTAATTAATGAATATAGTTTGATTTGAGATGAATAAAAATGTTGATGAAAACTTAGACCTTATTATTAAAGTCATTCTTATCGGAGATATCGGAGTCTTTAAAATGAGTGGAAAATTGTAAAACTTTTAATTTAAAACCTTTTTATTATATATATACACGTATATATACATATTTAAAATTTTAAAGTTTTTTCGTGTATTATAAATTTTAAATTCACATCTGGGTAGTTAGAAGTGTTGAAACAAAAAGACTAAAAATCTTTTATGTAATTTTACTTCATAAGTTAACTTAGTAGAATTTATTTATATTCAAACCCATTATTACCTCTCTTGTCTTTATATATTTTAACTTGAAATTATTCTTCATAATTTTTTTTAGTTATTCATTAGTTTTAATTGGAAAACTTTTTTAAAAGATTATTAAACCTTTCTTTATGCTTTTGTGAATAAGTCAGCACTTGAAAAATCAAAAGGTCTCGTTATCGTTTTAATGATAATATCAGAATTGTTATTTAAATAATAATTTTTTACAGAAAATGGGAAATTCCCATTCATTATTTCTTTTTATAATAGCGACCTCAAAGTCGCTTCCGGCGACTTTAAAGCCGACTCTTTTTTCTATAATAGATTCATCGACTATTGTCGAATGAATCTTCTCAATAATTATATAAAATGGATTTTTTTTATTTGGAGATACCATATTTTCTTCTTATACTTACACGCGAATTTCGTTTTTTAATATTTATCGTTATATTTTTATTTTTTAATTTCGTAATAATATTCATATTAATAATAATATTATTTATAATAATAAAATTATAAGAATATTTTAATAATATTGATAAATTTATTACAGAAATAAAGATAAATCGTCAAGAACGACAACATCAACCATATAAGAACGGATGTTACGACCAATGCTGCAATCATCCATGACTTTTTGAACAAGTTTATTGACGGGAAAGAAACAGCTGTATCATCTTCAGATTTACTGAAAATAATATCTCGAAATTTGGGCAACAGTACTGGATTACTTCTTAAACTTTGTCCAGCGCAATTTTCCAAATAAATGCTTATTAACCAGTTCCAGTTGGGATTAATTTGAGATATGATTTTAGTTGATAAATAATCGTTATAACTTAACAACATCTCAGACTCATTTGATTTCAGAAAGATAATAGAACCGGTGATGATCCCATTCCAGTACTTATGATGGTACATATCCCATTTAACACTGATCGACGTATCTAGTAACACCCAAGAAGCTTGGATGTTTTCCGGAGGACAACTAGGTTTGGATTCAGGTATTAAAATTAATTTATAATTACTATTTATAAATTTAAATTCATTTTTAAATGATATTGAAACATTATAGAACTGAAAGAAAATTATATTATCAAGCAACCACGACACTTGAGCAAATCGATATTTTTATTCGACTGATTGTGTGGATTTATTATTTTATTATTGATCGGAGATTGGTATAATTTCGTTATGTTTACTTTATGGAAATCTATTGGTATTTGACAATCTTTTTCTGTATTTGGAGAAAATTGATGTTTTAACATTTTCAACTTTTCGTTATTAATTAAACGTAGACTGCAGTAACCATTGAGAGTTGGGATGGACGCAGATTCATAAGGGTATCCGTTAGATTTATCAATGATACAATATCATTAATAATGATAATAATAATATTCATAATAATAATATAATATTAAATCTTTGTGGAAATTAATAATAATATTATGACTACTAATAATAATATTGACAATGATGATGATTATAAATTATTTTAATAATACTAAATAATACTAATAATACTAAATATTAATAATAATATTAATAATAATAATATATTAAACACCCATCAAAATAATTAACACTAATTTAAAATTTTTATTAAATAAAGATTATCAACTAAAGGTTGTTAAGGTTTATTAATTAATTAGTCCATCCAAAGTTAATCTTTCTCCTGTCTCCGCTCGATAAGTTAGCGTTTCCAAATAGTAAATTTTTCCCATAACTTCTATATGATTTTGCAGCATTAAGTTTACGACTTGAATTGATTGATCAGCCACTGTTGGTCTTAAGGTTTTCTTTTTATTTATATTTTTTTTAAATATTACATTTTTTTCATCTTCACCTATACGGGTTACTCTTGAAAATATAAAATAAAAGATCAGAGAAAGCTGACTATGAACACCTTTGAAAAAAAATCTTTGATGCTCTAATTTTAAAAATGAAATTTGTGAAAATATTTTATTTTATTGTTAAATTTTTTTATATTATTCTTTGATCATATCGTTCGTTTTGGAACCTTTCACAACCTCACACAACCTCAATTTTCCGAAAACTATCACTTTTAGGGCAATCATTTTAACGGTGAAATAAAGACTGCGATGATTGGTCCAGGTCTTCAACATGTTAATATTATCAATAGTCATCATTATCTTATTTAGCTTAAAAGGAAGGAATAATATTCTATCTTTATATACAAGGTGCTATAAAAAATGCATTATGATACCAGGATTTCGGTTAAGGCTATATCGAATATGAATAGCCTATTAAACTATATGTTTGATAATACATCGCGCGATGCTAGTGGGTTATCTCGGTGCAACAAAACGCCAGCTTAGTTGTAATCGCCGTAATAATCAAAATAAACGGGTTGGCAATCTTCGTCTAAAGGAGGACAATATATAAAAGTTTTTGTTTAAAAAGATTGTTTAAATGATCGAATATTAATTTGAATTTAAATTTCAATAATTTTAACAGATTACATAATTTATTGACATTTTTTGGAGAACAAAATGGTGGCTAATTACGCCAACGATTATGAGGTAAGACTTTATTTTTTGAGGGAAATTGGAAATAAATTTGTACAAATAACAAAATATAAAAATTATAATAAATATTTTATATTTTTAATTAAACCATAAAATTTAATTAATAAATTTCAATTTTATTTAATTATTTTATCGAAAATGTTTTAATTCAATTCAAATATATTCAATAACACAAACGCTTTTTTTATTTTCATTTATAAATTTATATTAATTTTTAGAAAAGTCATTAATAATAAGTCTTTTTGAAATTAAAAACCGATATTTTCCGAAAACTATCACTTTTGGGGCAATCATTTTAACGGTGCGATGATTGGTCCAGGTCTTCAACATGTTAATATTATCAATAGTCATCATTATCTTATTTAAATATTAAAATACATATTGAACAATCGATAAAACATTTATATTCATTTAATTATTATTATTTCAGAACCCACAATATTGGTTCTAAGCACATGACATCATTTTAATACTAACGAATACAGTGATCGATGGGAGAATATGTGATCACAGTATTGCATTAGAAACGAGAATAAACTACATCGTTAGAGATGCCAAAACGTTATTTGAACATAATCGGGATGTACAAAACATACTAACCCCACTCAGTGTTCGGAATCTACATTGGGTGGCCCTGGTCTTGCGTCAAGATGGCCAACTAATTTCATCAATGTTCGCCGACTCCTATGACCACTCAATGGAATATCCAGCATCACACCAAGCACTGTTCAATAACAATATTCGAGTGGAGAACAAAAGTGTGCAGCAACAAAACAATGGCTATGACTGTGAGCCCATCACTGTCATCAACCTGTTGAGTCTGGCACAAGGAAACAATGTGCCAGTTAGTGGACTTCGAGATATAGTTACTGATATACGACATCAACTGATCGATCTGAGAAGAAACCATGTCCCATTTAAAACAACTCTATTTTTGCAACTTTGATGCGAAATTCGGGAAAAAGTATATGAAATTTAAATGTGCGATTACGAATAAATGTAGAAAAATGTTATTTATTAAAGAAGAAATTAATTTTTTTGGACATAATATAAGATTAAAAGGTATAAAAGTATATGAAACTAAGATTGACTCAATAAAACCGAAATTTTCCGAAAACTACCACTTGTGGGGTAGTCATCTTAACAGCAAAATGGAGTCCCCACCTGAACACAAAGACCGTGATGACTGGTCTTCAACATGTTAATCAGAAACGTTAAAATATCAAGCGATCAGTGAGGATATCAGAAAGAAAGTAGTCTTTTCGAGCAGGTAGAGCAGAAAAAGCAGATGAGAGTGTCGGTTACACTATTTCTCTTAGGGGAAAATAAAGCGAGTGCATTGACCAACGTTCTAGCGCATTAGTGGTCGATGGCCAAGAAATTAGCTGTGGTGCCAACAATATCAGCGGAGGAACCACGAAGATCAATTGATGGTCTCGAGAAGCTTTTCGGATTTAAATGATTTAATACTAATAAGTGAAGGTTATACCGAATATGAATAGCCTATTAAAATATATGCTTGATAATATATCGCGCGATGTTAGTGGGTTAGCTCGGTTCAACAAACCGTCGAGGATTGATAGAGATCCAAACAGCGATACGATTGGTTTTTCCATAAGTATCAGCTGAAAACGCTAAGCGTGAGAGATTTGAGAAAATTCAATAGTCGTTCTTAGGACCGAGATTGTTTCGACAGTTGTTAGTAATATTAATAAAAGCTTAAGATTTGTTATCGTATACCTTTGCATTTCAAATAAATGAAAAAACTTTATATTTGTGTCTTTAATTATTATGCTATAAGATGATTTTGTGTTAATAGTTTATGAATCTGGCCTTCTTGCTCGACTTGCAGCTATCTTACTATTTTGTCGTAATAGAGACAATTTTCAGAAAGTTAATAAATATTGTTGCAAAAAACAACATAAAATAAATTCCTACAGCAATTTATTATTTCACGCAACATTTTAAACATTCTATGTATGGGATAAGATTTTTGTTACGAACGGATCATAAAGCCATAACTTTTATGATAACTACGAAAAACCCTATTACATTTGTTTTAAACGGGAATAAATTTTCTTAGTTGTCTTTACATGAAAATAGAATATCGAAAAGGTGAGAAACATTGAAATTCTGACGCGATGTTTAGAAATTCTTGCGACCTATGAAGTCAGTGCCAGACGATGCATAAAGAAACCAAGAAAAGAAAGATTAAGACGAGAATTCTTGAAAATTTGTTTCTCGCAATAAAGTAATTTCCCAACTTTTTGCATTACTGAGGCACCATCCGTTGTGATGCATACTATCTTCATGCAAATTCAATCCATATATTTCCAGTCTCTCCTCTAGACGCTTGATGCAGTTTTCTGCTGGTAGTGATCCTCTTATTAGGACAAGCCCCAAATTCAAAGTCATCATTTATGTGCGCTTTAATGTTCAAATACAAACGGTTTTTAATGGAAGCCCCCTCGTCGAATGTGAGATTAAATTATTTGCTTCGAGATCTAAAGGATTGTATTATAACCTTGTACTGTTATTGAACCATTTTGTCATAATTGATAACAATGGTTCAAATAGTATTGGCTGATTTTGGCACATTAAATTTCCTCACTGAATGCAATTTGCGCATCTCGGAAGATGTTGACCAATCAGAGCAATCAAATCGAGTAGTTATTTTTCAGATGTCAAATCATTACGAAATTTAGTGAAATCTTAGCACACTAAACTCCTTATAAATAATAGCCATCAAATAATATTCATCAAATCAACAGGAGCAAGAACCATAATTTTGGTCTGAAGAATCGTTTCTGTTTGATGAATCGATTGCTTGTTGACTTGAATCTTTCTCCAATGAACCACGAGTTTGAATTATTTTTTTCACTAATTCCTTAAGCACATTTGACTCCTTCATTAATCAGGGTACTTCTTTAGAAACTTGTCTGCTAACTTTTCAATTTTAATCTCTTTGATGCGCTCCACACATGCCCAGTTGCACTGGTGAGATCGGCTGTATCACCCCTCCAATGCGAATCAAACAGTATCATTTAAATTTTTATTTTATTTATTATTGTTTGATTTTTTATCTGTATAAAAGCAATTCAGTCAGGTTTTTGTGATTAATAATTGTTTTTTATTAAGAAAGAAAGAAAAGTTCAGAAATAAAAAGATAAAGACATTTTTGTTTCCCAAAAATAAAAAAAAGAAAATCGAAAGCAAAGGATGAAAGGATAAAAAACCGTAAAGAAATTTTCCCCCGCCGTCAACAAATACCAAAAATTATATTATAATATTGATATCGTAATACGAATTTAAAATTTGTATAATCTGTAATGTGAGTTTCTTTTTACTTTTTTATTTTTGTATACTCTGACTTTTTGTTATTTTAGTGTCTTTGTTTTGTATTATACCTTTTTATTAATTTTGTTATTTCATTATTTTTATCATTTTTGTCTTGGGAGATGTTGTATTTTGAATAATGGCATTTCCCCACAGCCGTTAATAATTACAGCTGTAATTATTAATCATAATTTTAAATAACAATTCCAATAAAATAAATCGATAAAAATATATTCCTTGGTAATGGAAATAATATTATTAATACTGTGGAAATAACTATGATTACCAACAATGCTTCTCAATTTGTGGAGTATCAGAAGTTATTTTGGACGATATATTAACCAGAACAATTTATCAGTTAACCATTTTCCCTGAAAACTTCAAGATTACCAATAGACAATTTAAAAAATTTAATACCTGCGGTTCGTGTATATTAGTTATTGTTTTATTAAAGATTTCTTTAATCAGCGTAGTTTTGTTATTTTTTTCGTTATATACAACTAAGTTAATCAAATACTGTTTTTTTATTAACTTAGTTTACTCATCGTTCTACCATTTTAGTAAAGGTAGCGAATTTGCAACATATCTTATAATTTCTAGAATTCATTATTTTTACATAATCGATAGCAGAAATTAATAAAAAATTAAAATAAAGCATAAAAATGATAAGCTGCTTTGATTAATCTGGCCGGAGAAGACTACGAATTTTAGAATTTAAAATCTTTCAAATGAATTATTATGAATATTTTGAAAATATTTTAAATGATAATTTTATTATTGAAATAACATTTTAAAAAAATGAAAACTGATTAATACTATTCACGCTGACTCAAATTTGAAAATCTTTTATAAACGCTGAATTATTTTTATTCTAAATTTATTAAAATTAACTTATTTTAATAACATGAGATTATTCAAGATAATAAATGCAACATAATCATTTGGACTATATGTGGCCTTATGCCTACACGGCAGGCAATGCTTTAACATAGTTAATGAGTGCTCAGTCTTTGATTAATAGATGAAGTGGCTATCTACGAATAAAAATCTCTTACGAAGACGAAATTGTTGAGGACGATATTGTGTACATCATTCGACTGATATCGATTTTGTCGATTTTAAAGTATCACATATTGAATAAGTATTAATTATATAATTATTTCTCATTGATATTGTCATTATTTTTAGTTTATTTTTTGTTGAGTAAACCAATAGTAGATCAGGTTAGTAATTACAAAATGTACCCTGGAAAGTTTTATTTAAGTTTAATTTGAACAAATTAGCAAGTGAACATGTATTTATATAAATTAAAGTGCATTTTATTCAAGATATACTTTGTTTTTTTAAGTATGTAAATTAATAAGGTCCTGGAGTACATTCGCAAAAAAAATGGAGAACTTACCCTAGTAGTATTTTTTTGTGATTTCCTACTATTTACATTGTCATGATTATTAATTTTTATTGCTTTATTTTTACTTTTAGGAACGGCTCGTACCTATAAGAAGAAAAGGACTGTAACGTATGATAAGGATGCTCTAGTTAAGGCCGTGAAAGCTGTGAATGATGACATGTCTGCCCTGAAAGCAAGTGAACTGGTTGGTATCCCACGCGGATCAATCAGTTCAAGACTTCAAAAAGGTTGCCCAAAAGAAGATGTCAATCAGATCTTCACCTTAAACAAGAGAAAGTGCTTCTGGAACGTATCTTCAATCTGTCAGAACGTGGGTTTCCTATTAACCAGTTGCAAATCAGTGCTTACAAATATGGAAAAAAGCTGAACCACCGCCATCTGCTAAATTTTTTAATGCGTACAGGGTGGTACAACCACAAAAAGGCAAACTACGAGTGGTGGTATTCATTTAAACATCTCCATCCCCAGGTGATACTTCGCGTTAGCGAGAAATTGTCTGGGGCACGAGCAGAAGCATTTAACAAGCAGAGAATCACAGCTTTCTTCGCTGACGCAAAGAACGCATTTGACAAAATGGGGTTGCTCCACCATCCAACATGTGTATACAACTGCGATGAAACACGTCTATTGACTGTTCCCAATTCGACAGAAAGAGTTATCTCACGAGGGACTAGGGCCGTGCAAAACGTCTCTGTAGGTGAAAGGGAAGTACTAACAACGCGAGAAAATCGGTTACAATCAGTTGTGGATCAAATCCTTGAGTACGTATGCCTGTATTCAATGTGCCCACGGCGTATATAGATTTCAATTTATAATTTAATATAATATAAATGTGATAGTATGATAATGTGTCTTTTTATAAATTAGAAACCCGGTGAGTTAGTATAGTTATATGTTTAATGTTTTGTTTTTGTTTTTTATTTATGGTATTTATAATTTTATTTTAAATAATGTTAATCTTGTTATTTAATTAGACCTGGCGATTCAAATGGACAACAACGGTTCAGTGATGATAATTTTTGTTTGATATATTAGTAAAGGTTGTTGTTAAGAGAAGTCACATATTGTTTAAATTTCGATTAGAAACACAGATAGACATTGTTCTAGATTAGGATTTAAAATGTTTTTCAAAAATTGTAAATGGATTTACAAAATAATGGAATTTTTTGTATACAACAATTAACAGCGTCATTAGACTACCTGTTATGAGATTTTTTACCGCCCTGTCGATCACCCAGCAGCAAGATATCTGCGAAACGGGATGATATAGAAGAACTTCATCAAAGACAACTCCCGTGGCGATTTGATGATCCAGAAACTATTTGATTCTATAAATGCAAAATATGATTTGATCTCTAAGTAAGGTACACACATTGATGTAATTGAAGCAACTGCCCTTAATAAATTCAATCATATTGACTACTGGAGCGGCTACTTGAGAATGGAAGGAGTGAAGCAGCTCGAGTTTTGATAAAGCTCGATTCCCTCGGAATCGGATCTTATCAGCTCGGTCAGCCGCAAAATGTCCATGAATATCTTTACCAGTAGCTTGGTGTAAGATACGAGACATTTGCAAGCCCAATTGAATCGCGATTCATCGGGAAAACTGACGCGAGGTTTTGCTCGTTGTTCCCGGACACCGTCTGTGAATCTCAGTCTCATAAACATCTCTTTTCCTTTCAATCAGTAAATCTAGGAAAGATAATTTACCATTATTCTCTGTTTCTGTTGTAAACTTAATATTTGGATGCAAAGAATTTA
>MQRK01253678.1:19315-34635 GCA_001938485.1 Girardia tigrina
TATATTATTATACAAAAGCCATGTTTTATCCATCAATAGTGCATGTAATATGTATATTGTATATCGACAGTACAATTATGAGCTAAAACTTCCTATTTCCTGTTCAGCAGTTCATGATCTAATGGCACAAATGACAGCAGCTCTTCTGAAAAATCGTAATCGTAGTTCGCTTTTTGATGAAATCGATATACCACTTTAAATTATCAATATTAACATCATGTTTATATTTTTTCTTATCTTCTTCAATATTACTCTTACTCTCTAATATTGCAGAACATAGGAAAAATGTCAATGGGATGTTAATATTGATGATTTCAAAATTCTGTTTGAGCATTTAGACAGTTATTGGGAGAGAGTGTCGTGTGGAGCATTGTTAATTAAGTCAAATTACCCTAAAATCAATGTTCAATCGGCAATCTCAACCAGCTTATTGAGAATTTTTTATTAGCGTGATTTCATGCAATCGATTACATAATCATTATTTTTGTATTTATATACAGGTGAATTGATTATTAATTAGTGACCAGAAGATGACGGTGTATCCGTAGAAATATATTGTCTATAAATATATTTTTTTAATGGATGAGTGTTGTTTTTAAATGAAAATTATCATCCGGCTTTCGTTTTATCAATGATTAATTTAATCATAATTTTTTATAATTGTAATTTTCATAGAATAAGGAACTTATGGAAATTTTATTTCTGTTCTCTCATAATTGCTATTGAAATACAACATAATGTTCTCATGTTTTTAATAAAACATTCTCCTAGGCACATTGAATAATTTTACAAATAAAGAACTCAATTTACAAAGAATTAGACAGAACCTATTGAAAATGTTCTGTTGATAAACTGAAAACAAGTAATTTTTACGACATTATTTACTTTTCCAAGTCGTTGATCATTGTTAGAACTTAAACTCCCTCTCTTGACAATTTTCAATAAAAAATCAGTACTCTCGGTATCCTTCAATTGATGTAGATTGTAAGCTGAAGTAGTCTTATAATATAAAAACAAAGACGTATAGCTTTAATAATTAAATAAATAAATATTTATCTATTCAGTATTATACTGTATCCTTGTGTAAAACAGTTTATTTATTTATGCTTAGAACGATAAGTAATAACTAACAACCATGCTAAAAATGTTTTCGTAATTAAATACCTTTAAAAGGAGATAAATGATTTTAATTCTTTGACATTTTCTGCAAAAATAGAAAATAAATCAGTGTTTAATTTTAATTTTCCACCTTTAATTGGTTGTTATCTTTCCAGTTTCATGAAATATTTGTTCAGCAAGACAAAAAATATTCGTGGAATTGAGACGCAAAATATATTTTATTATTTTTTAGATTTTGACCTTTATAGTTTAAAAAATGATAAAAATTAAAGCGTTTTAACATTTCAAAGATTCAAAGTTTGTCAAATGTCCAAGCATATGCTAAAGAAATATATTCATTATAATTATTTTTATTACAATCTCAACTTTATTGATTGGTCAATGGATCTTTATAACCGAGTTTGCACATTAATATGAATGCAATATTTTATTATTTTTTTTAATACTCGTATTTTGCAACCAATTTCAGATTAAAAAGATTTTTGGGCTTCCTTAAGTTAAATTAATAACACATAACAAATATTCGTGGAATTGAGACGCAAAATATATTTTATTATTTTTTAGATTTTGACCTTTATAGTTTAAAAAATGATAAAAATTAAAGCGTATAAAGATCCATTGACCAATCAATAAAGTTGAGATTGTAATAAAAATAATTATAATGAATATATTTCTTTAGCATATGCTTGGACATTTGACAAACTTTGAATCTTTGAAATGTTAAAACGCTTTAATTTTTATCATTTTTTAAACTATAAAGCTTACAATCTACATCAATTGAAGGATACCGAGAGTACTGATTTTTTATTGAAAATTGTCAAGAGAGGGAGTTTAAGTTCTAACAATGATCAACGACATGGAAAAGTAAATAATGTCGTAAAAATTACTTGTTTTCAGTTTATCAACAGAACATTTTCAATAGGTTCTGTCTAATCCTTTGTAAATTGAGTTCCATATTTGTAAAATTATTCAATGTGCCTAGGAGAATGTTTTATTAAAAACATTTTAACGAAAAAAAATGTTAAAAATGTTAAAATAAAATAATATATTTTATTATTTTTTAGATTTTGACCTTTATAGTTTAAAAAATGATAAAAATTAAAGCGTTTTTGTGGTCTGGCCGGTCACTCGAGATAGTTCCGCTGTGGACCACTAAACTGTTGAGAGTACTGTCAGATGGAAATCCAGATCGGACTTTGCGTCGGCGTTGGAGAGTCGCTTGGATCCCATGCCCGTCCTGTTACTCATAGACCAGCTCCTTGGTGTTGCGAATCCTATGGGAACGGCATCCCTGTCCGATCGTGACACCCTCTGATGCATTTGCAGATTTCTGTATTCTGTCTTGATCCATAGAGTCTCTCGTTCTGGTTCGTGGACGATGTCTCAGACAGTTCCCCGGACACAACCGCTCCGTTCAGCATCTCATTCGGTTTGTGATTCGGCAATCAACCTGCTATAACTTTTGTGATACCGAGAGATTGTGCATGACCTTTATATTGGAACAAAATTACTCGTTCCATTTCGCAAAATAATTCAAAATTCTAAACATTGTGGAATCGTTGGTCTCTAGAGAGAAAATGAATTTCAACGAAAATTTTGTTTAACATACAACTCGTTATTTAAAATTGCGCAATACACGTAATAATAAGCAGAGACTGTAATTTTATTTTATTTCTCTGAATAATATGTGTACAATCATTTCATTTCTCCAAAATAAATTTTTAATAATTAAAAATTATATTCTTGACTTTCCTTGATTATTCTAATCTAATGACCAGTATGATAGGCTTGCATGAATTAAGGAAGGTTTCTGGTTGAAAAGCATTGCATGAAGCATTCAAATATAGTGATTTTATGAATGATTTAAGTCTATATCCTTTTTCAAAAAACAAAGTGGGGTTTTCAAGACCCCATTTACAACAATCTAGTATAAAATTAGCAAATTTAATAAATATGAGAAAACCCATACTATGGAATTTTTGCCAGTATTTTTAAAATGATTTATGATTACTTTTTTAAGTTTTTCAAAAATACTTTTATCAGCATAAAATTGTTATGATCAAAGTAATATTTGCAGCACCAACTGAGTAAGTCTTATCTGAATCCCATAGCCAGTGTAATGTAGCGACACAGACAAAATGCTTTGTATAAATCAATTTAATCAATAAAATAAATTTTATATTTTTTTGCAATTTGAATTTTTGATTATTTTTAAAAAAATAAAATGTTTATTTATATTTAATGGTAATTATAATGAGTTAAAATTTTTTTAAACGTTTTCATGAAATAAAAATGTGTTAAGCATTTTCATATGTCTATTTTCATAAAGGCAATTCTACAAATGAAGGTAGTCATAACCCTACACCAAAGTTTTGGTATAAACCCAATTTTTGCTGTAGAAAATCGTTCTCCTCCTACTGATAGTAGTATATCATGTTAAAAAGTTAGTTGCTATGTAAAAATTAAAATGTTAAAATTTATGTGCTTTTAATGTAATCCCATATGCTTTCAAACATGGTGCATGTTTCTTGTGTTATTGTTGTATATTAAAAATATATTAGTGTTATAATACGGCTGTCCCATAAAAATGGTTCATATTTTTCGTTCTTTGTGTTGAGTATATAAATTATAATATAATTTTAATTTTTAAAATTTGTTTTGATTAGTAAATAAGAAAAATTATT
The DNA here is from genome assembly GCA_001938485.1 of Girardia tigrina. NCBI lineage: Eukaryota > Metazoa > Platyhelminthes > Tricladida > Dugesiidae > Girardia > Girardia tigrina. Next base: position 23,119 of record MQRK01253678.1, read on the forward strand.
TACTTTTAATATAAAATTAGTTACAAAATTATGTAAATAATAAGAAAAAATAAATTAAATGAAATTATATGATTTTAGAGTTAAATTCATTATTTACAATGAAAGTGTAAATAATTGATTAAATTTATAAATAAAAAATAAAAGATTTATCAAGAGGTATATAAGATACCAAAAAAATTAATTAATTAGTTAATTAAAAGTTAATAAAACATTAATTGATTTTGAACCTTGACCTACTTGTTCTAATTTTGGCAATTACATTTTGGACAATCACGGTTTGGATATTGAACCATGCGTGAACTCGAGTCTAATATAAATATCGATTCAAAGCTGTTAAATACAGACATAAAAGTTATCAACGAAAATGCCGATAAAAGGCTTACGAGAATTTGTCTAAAAGGTAATTAGACTGATTTTGCATTATAATAGGGACTTATCATCTTGGAATGGCAGTATTATATAGAAAGGATAGAAAAAAATAAGCATACCCAAAAATACAAACATAAACACAAAAAAATAATTTACCGTACACTACGTACACACATAATGTTTATCACAATGATCGGCCCTTTACCGTTTTAATAGGGCAAATTAAAATTAAAAGATACAAATTTTTTAAATATTTTTTTAAATATTATTTTTTTTAAGTAGGAATATTTATTACTCGGACATAATCAATCCCTCTAAGGAAAACCAAAATAAAAATGAAATACAAAAGAAGGAAATTTGGTGTCCTTTTCAAATACAAAAATGACAAGAATTGAGTAATTTAATTTGAGGAGAGTAATAAAACCTTCCTACAACAATCATGAAATATTCCTCACACGATTGTTATTTAGAATTTATATACAGAATAAACAAAATCAGACAATAAAAAGCTTATATTCATTAAATTTTATTAAATAATAACAGAGATCTGTTGAACAAAACATCAAAACATGATCGTTTCCTTTAGTAAATTCAATGTATTTTTCGTGATTTCAAGAAATCTAAACGCGACTGGCCAATATCGGTAGCCCATAACACAAAACTCCAAAATCTCTCTAGGGAGTCGAAATGGATTCCGAGAGAAAATTCCGGCATGATTCTATAGCGATTATTGAAGTGCAATTTCGATACACCTAAATCAGAGTCGATACTACCGATCTTGTTTAGGTAGTCCGTGTTTTTAATGCATTTGTGGTCGTAAACACCGGAAATCTCGGAATCTGAATTGAATTTCCAACAGCAGCATAGTTAGCATTTACGAATTATATAGGACGAGTAATCGAGAAAGTTTTTGCTTCATTATATTTGCATGTTTTCCATTTAGATAATCACAGATTTAATTCAATATCGATAATGAATAATAGAAATAATTAATTGAGAATTTCTTTGCTACGGTAAATTAAAATTGAAATATACCTAGAGCCATTAACAAATGACAAAATGTCACATTGAAATGAAAACAGGTGTAACACTATTTTATCGGATAAAAAATAATTTTTAAATACTTTTATGAAACTATTTTTTATGAAATGTGAAAAAATTATTCTTTTAAAAATTTCCTTTCGTAAAAAATAATGATAAATCATTTTAAAAAACTGCTAAAATTTTTTTTCTACAAAAGCATCGCACGATAAAAAAATATTTCTAACACTGGTAAATTCCAATTAATTTAAAAGGACCAACATTCTAGTTTAAAATTTGTAAAAACTTAATTTTCAAATAAAAAAATATCAAAAATGTATTACAAAATCATAATAAAACTCACCATTTAGATAAAAATATAAAGCTAATATGTGTATGTCATATTAATGGAATTTTGAGTCAATATACTTAATTGAATTTAATCAATTTCCACAATATTTATTTTCAGTCTTGGATATTTTATTACCAGGCTTTTATTAACTTGCTTTGTTTTTTGTTTGTCCGCAAAATTTCATCATTATATATTTATTATAACTATATGAATTTTATGTAATTATTCGTAATAAATACATTTTCGGATTCCTTATTAATTATATTTCATTTGATCTTTGTCATGAGAAATTTTGAAAAAATATTTATTTTTTCGACTCAAGGTATTTAATTATTTTCATAAGTTTCTCATGTTAACATGTTTTCTTGGTTTAAGATGTGGAAACACCGTTCTGAAGTCCAGGCTGTCAAAATCAGCAATCATTTTGGTCCCAAGGCACATCTATGATTACCTACTATTTATCTCCTATTTATAATTTTAATAAAAAAACAATTTAATTAAAATTTGTATTTTTTATATTTTGTAGCAATATGGTTGATATTGTTTTTGTTTTACTGGACAGGAATGCGTGCAATTTGACTTGACTTAAATATCGCAGTTACATTGAATAAATATTTTGGTGTTGTTATTGTTTTTGCTCATATAAGTTATCATCAGATTTATGTCGAAAATTCTTAAGTTGATAAAAATTTTCAACGGTAAAAATTATGATGTGGTGGCCTGGACGGAAAAAGTAACGACCATCGCAAAAATTACGAAGGAATGTGTAACAGAAGTCATTCCGATGCTTCTGGAGGGCGCAGCTTATGATGTGTAGAACAACTTAAGCGATGACTCGAAGGAGAAACAAGCTGAAATAGAGAAAGCGTTGTTCGAGGCTTTCGGTATGTCGAAAATTTTTTGAGTCCTTACGCGAAACGAAGTTGAGACGAGTCGTTGGACGAATACGTTCAGACCATCCGAAAATTGAGTAAAAGTTCCAGCGAGAGCGAGAAACTGCTGGTGTTGTTCGTGATGACTGGATTGCCGAGCGATATCAGGACGAAGATTCAAATGATGATCAGAATGGAAGACCTTGACAAAGTGTCGTTGGATGACATTGTCGAGAAAGATCGGATTCTTTGACAAGAGACGAGAAAGAATGATGGAAGTGTGGCCTTTGCGACTAGGTCATATCGGCAAGATGTTACGTGCTTTAGATGCGGAAAGAGAGGACACTTCGCGAGAAATTGTCACGTACAACGGGTGTCGTCAGCAAGATGTTATTCCTGTGGAGAAAGCGGTCATAACGCGAGGTCGTGCAGTGCCCAAAGTAAGCCTCCGTTAACTGATTTTAAAAAATATATAACTGGCGCCATGAAACTTCTATCGAACCCAGGCCGAGACGATACTGAGTGTGAACGGGAGACGTGCGCGTTGCTTAATAGATACGGGAAGCAGCGTGACAATAGTTCGAGAGGCGCTCTGTAGCGAAGTGAAGCGATGATCTGATAAGTTATATGGGATGGGAGGAGCGACGTTAATCACGAGAGGCACGTGCGATGTGATACTAGAAGTAGAAGAGTTGTTGAAAATCAAGGTTTCGTGTATGATCGTTTCATTTATTTTTGATAATATCGATGGGATTTTGGGAATGAATTGTATAGATCATAAGGGAAATATTTATTTTCCTAAGGTAAAAGAAATCGGAAAAATGTCGGAATCTGAGAAGTACATTTTTTGCAAAAAAGGAATTTGAGATTGAAGGCAGAAAAGAGATATCTATTGAAGATTTAGACTTTAGCGCAAAATTTAGTCATGGGACGTGGACAGTAGAATGGAAATGGAGCCGCAAGAACCAAAGCTGACGAATCAAATTGATTCTTATGCAATCAAAGATCTAGAAGTATGGATGAGATTTAGGTTCGAAATCAATTCGTGGATAGAGAAATGATGGCTGGTGGAAAGGAATCATCAAACAAAACAAGGGTTATTACCACTGTTGGCTGTGGTTCAGAAGTAGAAAAATAAAGTGAGACGAGTACTTGATTTTCGCAAGTTAAATACATACATTTCGTCACACTCAATGGACTGGGACTCGTGCGACGCTAAACTCCGAGTATGGCGACAGAAATCCGAAAATGTACAGGCATTGAATCTTTGGAACGCGTATTTGCAGTTATATGTCAAAAAGAATCTTTGGAAATATCAGAGGGTATGTTACGATGGGGTTGTATAGAATTTGACAAGGCTAGGTTTCGGTTTAGCGTCGGCTCCACGTATTATGACGAAAGTCCTGCAACGTGTATTGAACCTCGAAGAAAAAATACGTTCCGAACCAGCAGTTACGTAGACGACATTTTAGTAGATGAATCCGTTGTTTCGGTAGAAGAAGTTGGTGAGCATCTGAAGTGTTTTGGTTTAGAGTGCAAAGAAACGTCGGATTTCATTGGATCGAAGTTGTTAGGTCTACAAATTTGTGTGAAAGATGCAACAGTCATGTGGACCAGAGGAAGGACCGTTCCGGAAATTGTCGATCGTTTAATGAAAAAGGGTGTGTTTTCGTTGTGTGGACAGTTAATTAGTCATTATTCAATCGCAGGATGGTTGAGGGGACAAGCAAATTTCATAAAAGGAAAATGCAATCGATATCGTTGGCAAGAATCAGTATCTGAAGATATACGTACAATGTTGGAAGATACAATTCAACGAATGAGGAATGATGATCTCGTAAACGGTGTCTGGCACGTCCCGACAAGTGAGAAATCTGGCAAAGTATGGTGTGAGGCGAGTAAAATTGCAATAGGATGCGTATTGGAGATTTCAGGAACATTGTAGAAGACGACTGTTGGTTACGACGCGAGGTTGAATGCGCACAAATCAATGTTGCTGAACTCGAGGTGGTCGTGAGGGGAATAAATTTGGCATTAAAATGGGGAGTGATGGAATTGGATATTGTTCCTGACTCTGCATATGTATTTGGCTGGTTGAGTGGGATTCTGCACAGAGAAAAGAAGATCCAAGTAACCGGAATGAATGAGATGTTAGTCAGAAGGAGATTAACGACCATAGTGGAGATCTTGGAAAGTTATAACGTGAAATGGAAACCGATTTGGACACCCTCGGAATTGAACAGAGCTGACACTTTAACACTGGTAAGAAGTTCATGGTTAGACCGGAGTCATAGAAAGATTTTAATTATGGCGAATGATATGAAGTTCAGTGACACAGATATCCGTCGAGAGCATTCAAAACATTATTTCGGAGTTGAAAGAAGTCACAACATTTTAATTCGACAAGGATTCCACGTGAATAAAGATGATATAAAAAGGGCAATTCAAAATTGTAAAGAATGTAATACAATAGACCCCCATTCCATATGGATCGAGAAGGGACAGTTAACAAATGACGAGGTGTGAAATACCTTGGCGATAGATTTCACGCATCACAATGGGAAGCTCTTCTTGACAATCATAGACTGTTGCTCGAATTATTCCATCTGGAGAGAGGTGAACGGTGAATCATCAGAAGAGCTATTAAAGCATTTCAGTCAAACATTTTACAAGTTTGGGTCGCCGAAGGTGGTTTTAGCAGATAATGGGAAAACTTTCAGATCTGAGGCATTTCAGGAACAGTGTAAAGAGTGGAAAGTAAAGTTGCATTTCCGATGCGCCTACAAACCGAGCGGCAACGGCGTGGTTGAACGGGTGCATCGGATGATAAAGAGAACAATGGCGAGAGCAGGCATAAACTCACGTGATGCCGTTTATTGGTATAACGTCGTCCCTCGAACTGGAAAGAGGACATCTCCGCAGGAGGAGCTGTTCCGGTACGGATGGAGGATGTTAAGACAGGGAGAGGTTGCACCGAATGTACGAGACGTCGAAGTGGGTTACACTGTCGGTGGCGGGTATACGGGAAACCTCCAAATGTTCGCTGTTCTGAAGGGTGGCAAAAAGGGACAATAACCGGCTTGAATCCAATTTTAGCGTGGATGTGGACGGAATCTCTCTACTTGTGAGAGATATAAGGAAAGTGAGCGTACCTGACTAACGATGCCGTTGAGTCGTATGGAGGAAGGAGTGATTCGAGTTCTGACGAGCTGCGGGAGGGAGACTTGTCGGACGACGAAATCGATCTAACGTTGTCAGATGAAGGAACGGGATTGTGACGATCTACTCGGCGTAGGGTGCCGCCTGCGTATTTGATGGACTACGAGTTGTATCAAAGCTCTAAAGAAGGAATGTAGCAACATGGTTGATATTGTTTTATTTTACTGGACAGGAATGCGCGCAATTTGACTTGACTGAAATCTCGTTAAATTACATTGAATAAATATTTCGGTGTTGTTATTGTATTTGCTCTTACATATTTGTCAAAACTTTATGAATTTTAGGTATTTTTTCTTAATAAATACATATTCGCATTTCTTATTAATTATATTTTATTTGATTATGTCTTTGTCATGTAGAATTTTTCTTATTAGCTTGCTTTCTTTTTTGTAGCTTGGTGAACAATTTAACTAATCAAAACGTTTTAATGCGCCCACGTTTTTTGTTCTAGAATTTTACGATATGGTCAAGGTATATATATACTAAAATTTCATATGGTCTTCATGAGAATACTCAATATTAGAATTTAATCTGAAAATTCAAATCAAAAGTTTGTGTAACCCAAGATAAAAGTTAATTTTTACTTTATAGTTCACGATAAAAACGTGGTTATTTAAAAAGTTTTTTGTAAATTATGTTATTTATATTTTGTATGATTAGTCAAAATATATATTTTTATATTAAATAATAAATATATTTGAAAACTGCATGTTTCACGATAAATTTCTGAACGTCAGCGTTCATAAAAGCTAAATTATAATCATCAGAAGAACTAATGGTACACAAAAATCAACTACATTAATAAAATTAATTATTGTTGGGAATTAATTTTCGAGGATTATGATGATCAATCAATTATTTTTCAAGTGTAATTAATCGACTATCTCGAGAAAATTGATAATAATATGTGTGTAAATTGTGTATAGTTGAATTTGAGAATTTTTTCTTTGTTTTGGAAAAATCTGAATTGATATAGGGGTTTTAAAATAGTTTTAAAAAGTTTTCAATGAATTATAAGGCAGTGGTATTTTAATTCTCGATTATTTTGAATTCGTAAATTGAATTTATAAGTTTTTTAATTAATTCGAAAATCTGGTATCTTGAATTAATTTAGTAGAAAATGCAAATTGTAAATATGGCAGAAATTTTGAATTATGCGCTTAATGTTATATATTTGATGAAAATAAAAAAAAGTGCGCATTTCTTTGAATGAAAAAAGGGTTATAGAATTTTGATTTAAAAATAAAAATTAATGGTGGCTCGTTTGTTTTTTTTAAATAACCGAGATAAGAAGGAAAAGGAATAAATTAAAACAGTAAACACGAGAAAAATTGTTCATTTACGAGCTAGTTAATGTGGAGATCAAATTAATCAAAATTTTGTGAAGTGATGTCAGACGAACATGGAATCGATTCAACTGCACATATCGCGGAGATCCAGATCTGCAATTGGAGCTGATCAATGTTTGCTGCAATGAAGCCATGGGTGGAATGTGTTCCACGAAGAGTATTGGTAGATTTAGAGCCGGGCAAAATGGATTCCGTTCGAGCGGGGCCATTCGGACAGATATTTCGACCAGACACTTTCATTTTCAGAAAAACGTAGAGCAGGAAACAATTGGGTAAAGGGTCAATACACCGACGGCGTCGATGAAGATCGAGTATCATATGAGTTGGTCACGCGTGAGCTAAAATTAAATGATTCCCCCCGATCCGAAGATTGCCTAACGACTACAGTGTGCCGTGACCGCGCAGCGCTCGCTCTTCTATCACTGTAATTAATAAAATCAATAAAAATTAATAAAATTACATAAAATCAAAATTGTTTAAAAACGTTCTTGATTTTTTATCCATGAAAAATTATAATAGAAGAAGCAGTAAAATTTCTCAGAAATACCGAGAGAAAATTGCGATTAAAATTAGGCAAGGCCATTCAAACAAAGCAATTGCTGATGCTTTGAAGCTGAATTACTTGGCAGATCAAAAAATTATTAAAAATTTTGAGAAAACCGGTGAAACAACTTCAAAGAAAAAGGGTGGTGAGCGAAGATCTAAACTTAATAATAATAAAAAGCATCAAGTTAGAGCCTGGATGGATAAAAATTGCCTTCCTACCCTAAATGAAATGAGTGGTAAGGTCATGGATCTTTTTGGATTGAAGTTGTCTCAGGACATTTCATTACACCTTAAAACAGATTACAATAACTCCTGCCCCACGAAACAACGGTATTACCATTGAAAAAAAGATATCAGTTTGCTCAGAAGTTCAGGGAATATGAAGTAACTCATAGTGTTGCAAAAATTAATTTTCATAGATGAAGTTGGCATTGTAGTGTCTTCACGGCCCAAAAAAGGAAGGTCCCTTGTAGGCACTTCTGCATATGTAGATGTTCAACAGAGGCAGTGCCCACCTTTATATAGACCAAGCCCACGGGGCATGCGACCGTTAAAGATCAAGTTTTTATTACCCGTGTCTCCTTTTCTCTTTTATTTAGAGACGTGGATATTTTCAGATTGCATTTGTACAAATTCTATTAATTGCATCTGATGGTGTGAAAACCGTGCAGCCACATTTCTCTCAACATTTTGCATATCGTCACCAGTGGCTTCCATTCGTCGATATGACCGCAAGCAAAAACTATTTATCAATATACATGTTCCCAAAAAACTCTGAGAGTACAATAGGTCGATGAGTAATGTTGACAAGATGGATCATCTGAGGAGTTTTAACGATATCAGAATTTTATTAGAGAGATGCTATATGTATCTCTTCTATACACTGTTAAAAGTGGTCGTGGTAAATTCGTGATTGCTCGACCTCCAAGATAGATTGTTGATCCACAAAGGAAAAACTACGCTGACTCTATCTTCATTTATGTATTACCTCCACGAGAGCCTTGTTTATGGCGACAAACGTCAACCGCTATTGTCTCTGAAACATCCCAGAATGTCAGCTAATGGTACTCCCAGGTATAAACTGATTTATTTGATTTCTTAGTTCTATTATATAATTATAGTGTATTGAATGCTCTTTTGTTTATAGATTCGACCAGATAGGTCATATCCCTGAGTTATCATACATACATGGTCGTTGTAAGTATTGCACACACCAACGATGTACGATGTTCTAAATGTGGACATTATCTTTGCTTTGTAAAGAATCGAAACTGTTTATCTGAGTACTAAAATAGCCTGATTATGTTATTTTTCAATATATTCTGTGGCTTATTCGGTGTCACTAGTGACACATCGGATATTTCGTGAACAGCAAGAGATATAAATTCAAAAAATTGAATAAATCCTATTCACAGGCATGCATTAAAGTATCGAAAAAATCTCTCAAATCTTACAAGTATTTTTATACTGGGTTCTCAGGGTTAAATTTCTTAACATTTCCAGGTAATTTCCCCATTCGATTGATCGTCAATTTCCCGTTCGGTTTTGTCGTCGATTGTGATTTTTTTCTTTTATATCGATTATTTTCTAATCTTTTCATAAATAAAATTTTTCAAAATAAATTATGAAATATTCGTTTTTCAACTAAGCATTTGCCGATTATTTCAATGAAACAAAAGTTTTTTTCACTTGGAATTTCCATTTTGTTCGATCATTTTTTGCCATTTTTCAGTCAACTGGAAAATTCAACGCTCGTAGATAGCATAATCCTTTTTGACCAAATACTGAATTAAATGAGATTTTGTAACGTGATCATTGAAAGTTTTATTTGTCAATGGATCGAAATAACTGGTAATCCGATTGCGCGAGTTCAGGGCTATATTATGGGTGTTGTTGGGGTTACTTTCGGTGAACTTTAAATTTTTGATATTTTTTAAAAAATCATATTTATATTTTAGATAAAGAAAAATAATGTCGATTAATTAAAATGAAATAATTTTTTAAAATAAAAATTTAAGTTACAGTAATATATTTACTAATTAAAATAAATAAGATTTAAAAAAAAATATATTTTATAGTAACATTTCTACAAATTAAATCGAAATAATTTTTGTAAAAATTATAGTTCACAGATAGTATATTACTAATTAAAATGAAATAAGTTTTTAAAAAAATTTTAGAATAATGATAATATTTTAATTAAATAGGGACAAATTATTATAAAAATGAAGTTTTAAAAATTCACAATTAAATATCATCTTCGAAGTTAAAGAATATTGTAAAGAAGATTTTGATATATTTTGTAACACTATTTAAAATAAAATCATAATACTTTTAATGTATAAAGTCAATACTAGTAAAATAAATTTTTAAAAGAATGCAATTTTATTAAAATCAAATAAAAGATTTTTATTAAAAAATAATTTATCATCGAATAATTAAAAATCCAAAAAAAATATTTAAGAATTGAATTTTTAAAAATCTAAATTTAGATTTCAATTAATAAACATTGTAAAAAATTAATAAAACAAAAAACAACATATGATTTATACAAAATTGAATAAAATAACATATTTGTATATTTATCGATATTATTATTTATATTTAGAATTTTGAGATTTGGATTATGTAATTGAAATTTTGTTCCTCATAAATTTGTTTCAATAATGAAAATTGTAATAGAAATTAAGTTTACAAAATTATCACTTCGAATTGTAATCACGAACCTAATAGGTGCAACATTCGTTCCCAACCAATATCCATCAATTTGTGCCGAGGGACCAAAGATGTGTATGGTGTATTATTATCTGGTAAAAAGTGACTAATTTTAATAGCTTTTCCCTGACCAGTTGCCGACAGTAGACCTCCGAATTAATAGTTTGTGTAGTGCCCGTGATTATTTTATTTATGTATTCTTTGACCTTTGTGTTTACTTTCGAGTGCTCTGGTGTTTCTTTCGTGTTTGACGTGTGTGTTTTCATCGTTGATTGTGCCTTCGAATGTTTGTTTGCTTATTTATTTATTTTGTGAAAGCAAATCTATCAAGCAAGTTTTGCCTACACGAAAGTAACCCTCTACTCTCACAACAAGTTTCCTGTATTATATACGAAAATCCAATTCCGTTTCTGCCTCAAAATCGATATTCTATGGAGAATTTCCCTTTCTTATGGACCCCATAAGTGACAGGCCAAATATATAATATAATTACATTTGATCTAAATCCTTTCCAATTAAACAAGACGAATTAAGTACGTATTCCCCTGATCTTCATCATTTAAAAATATTAAATCAAAAGGTTTCTCATCGTGGGGTTGCCAGTATTTCAACAAGTGAAATTTCGAATCCAATTATTTACGATGATGTGACCGATCCTTCAAATTCTTATGGACTACTAGAAAACCAAATGTATTTTCTTTCTCTTGTCAGACATAATCATAGACTAAACAGACATATGTCCTTGAAAAATCACAAATTTGAAGTAATGAGTATGAATAATTTAGATATTAAAGCAAAGTACCCAAGTGATACAGTGATAAAGAAAAATGATTCAGAAGAAACATTACTAAAAGACGCTATTACATCTCGAGTGGAACTTAGTAAAGAAATGATAAATCAAGCAGATAATCTTCTGAAATAAGCTGATAATTTGGTCAACAGAAAATTATTCTTAAATAAAATAATTTGAAATAAAAAAATCAATCCACAATTGATTTTTTTTATTTAATGGAATTGGAATAGAATTTGCTGTCAAATTGTTTACTTACCGTGTGAAAGAGATTATCGTCTATGG
>MQRK01253681.1:4771-17252 GCA_001938485.1 Girardia tigrina
AGTTCGAGCGATGCTAAACTATTTTATTTAAAACTTAACTTCTCCTTTACAGGATACTGATATTTTCGTAATGTTTCAATTTTAATTTATAACCCTAACTTTTCTCCTTTACAGGATACGTGAATTTTACCCTATATTATTAAAAATCAAATTTACCGTACATTCAGTCTTCTAAATTTTTTTTTGAGTAATATTTTTTGTGTGTGATATGACTGAAATAACTATTGCTTATATACTAATTTTTCCTAACCTTGGAAATTGAAAAACTAAAACAAATCTTAAAATATTTTCAAATATTTATAAATTTTATTAAAATACTATCAAAAAAGTTATGAATTTTAACCAGCGAATTATTTTAAATTTTTTTGGATTAAAAAATTAAATTTATATTTTTCGGAACCCCAACAATATCAACTTTAAATGTAATATTTTTTGTAACAAGATAAGTTATTGAGAGATTTATTCGAGATTTTACACAATTCACAAATAAATTTGTTTTAAAAGGTTTTGTTTTGGATATTCTTGTGTAGATTTAAACAAATGTTCAACAGAATGTATTGAAATATATAAATAAATAAATGTTTGTACAGACTGTAATGGTATCTGAATGTTTATCGGATATTTATCTTTCATGTTGTTAACTGTAGTTCCCGACAATTTAATTTTATTTATAATTGTTGAGGTCTTCAGTATAAAATTATATATAAATATATAGAATATATATAATATATACCATACGGTTGTGAAGGTGCCGTACGGCAGTCGGTGATGTCTCTGTTGTAGTTTTTGGTGAATAATAGGAATAATTTTTTTTAAATGTTTTTAAAATATTTATGAAACGAATTTGGATTTTTTTTGGAAGCCTGAGGCTCCTCTTTCGGTCATTCCTGGGAATGAGAGATTATTACGTCTCATTCCCCGGAATGGTGCCAAATTTTGGGGGCCTGTAATGTTATCTGAAAACTATATATAAAAAAACAATGGATGCTTAAGGATCCACTTTCGATCATTCCGGGAATGAGGAACTACCGCCTCATTCCCGGATCGACTTTGAATTTGGAATCCTAGTTTTTTTTAAAATATAAAAAAAATATATATAAAAAAATATATACATAAAAAAAAATTAAATACAAAAAATTAAATACCTGGGTTGGTAAAAAAAATAAAAATGAAATTTTGGGAAATATTTTCCCATTTAAATGAAACAAAAGTCGACTCAGTCGACAAATCAATTCAATACGGCCTAATGGCCTTTCAAATATAAAATATTATATGGCCTTAATGGCCTTTGCTGATCAGATGGTAACGGCCTAATGGTCTGTCAAAATATGAAATATTATATGACCTTAATGGCCTTTGAAATTATAATTTATTTGTTTTCTGGCCAAAGGCCTAAATTATAATTTTGAAAATTTTTTTTAAATTATTTAAAAAAAAATAATTCTTTTATTTAAAATATTTTATATATATAGTAGCTCTAGTATAAATAGAGCAATATTTTTATGTAAAAAAAACTAGCTAAAAACAAAAAATTAAGAAGGCAAAAATAAATAAAAAAAACTGACTGAACAATTCCTGTATAGGATTCAGCAGTATTTTAATATATTTTTTAAGCTATATAGCACATTACATTCTCGCCTCCAATCATTTCAAAATTTGTACAAACCTTTGCTCAAGACTGTAATTGTAATTTAAAATAAACGATTATTGAAGAAGCTTTGTCATTTATTGGAGTCAGAGTTCATCGAGTTTAAACGTTGGGTCAGTTAATTGAGCGCCGAACACCAAACAAATCCTTCTGAGTTTTGTGTTCAAATTTAATTCAAATTAAATACCCAACATAATACAGGATGACCCAATGGGTACGCTGCGCTAATTTTTACATATTCCAAGTTTACGAACATTTTGGTATACAATATGTGGGGTCTAAAAGTTTCGCATCATTGCGTAATTACACAGTAAGGGTCAAATTACGTAACTTGGAATTCCGTAATAAAATTGGTCTCATATTTGAAATATAAAGTTTATCGCAGTGAATCAGCATCATTTAACGAACTTAAATTGACCATAGAACGCGAGTTAGAGATATTGATCAAGAAATAATTGCGAAAACTATTGGAAATTTTGAATACCATCTTCAACACGTTATAAAAGCAGGTGCAGATTATTTCGAAAAATTTTATCTTTTTAATAATCTTTAATTATTTACATAATATTTATTCAATTAAAATCTTGCATTAAAAAATTTTTTTAACAACTTATTAACATTAAAAGATATTGCAAAATAAATCGCATATTCTTAATCAGTATAAAAAGTTCCACCAATTGAGACCCATTTTATTACGAAATTCGAAGTTACGTAATTTGACCTTTATTGTGTAATTGCACAATGCTTCGAGACTTTTAGACCCCACATGTTGTATACCAAAATGTTCGTCTTGATGAGTAGACTTAGAATATGTAAAAATTAGCGCATGCGTACCCATTGGGCCACCCTGTATAAAATATACAAATCGAGAAATTTCCCAATCGACACCAGGCCAATTCATTACGGGGGCACTGAGTCTGATGGAAAATTTTTCGGGATCTGAAATAAAATAAAATGATTATTAAATAAATATAATATTAATTAATTAAAAGTAACCTTAATTGATTTTGGACTTTGATCTGAAATAAAAAATATGATTATTAAAATTAATTGAAAAAAAACTTACTTAATTGATCTGACCTTTGGAATCTTAAATTATAAAAACAATGATTATTTATTTAGTTTTAGAAAAAAAACTTACTTGATTGATCTGATCTTTGATCCTTGTTGATCTGAAATGAAAAATATGATTATGTTTTTTTGATTGTGAAACTTACTTGATTGATGTGGACTTTGTTGTCGACAGATAACGGCAGGGTCTTATAGTGCCTGCCGAAACTGTTGACACAAAGTCCAGCGATCTCGAAATTTATGTGAAAATTTCGAAAAACGAATTGCTATAAATTCGTTTGAATCTGTTATTTGTTCAGAAAGTTTTTTGTATAGTTTTTGATTACAAATTAATAAATTTTTCGATCTTCAGTTTTCGTGAGTTTTTTTTAATTTTAATTTTTTTTAGAGGTTGATGGAGTATAGATATAAATTGGACATATGCTAAAATATATTTCTGGGAGCTGATCAGTTGATAGTTACTGGCAGGTGCTCATAGTGTCTGCCGTGATTGTTAACGATCTGGCAGTGAATAAGAAAAAGATCTCTGAAGATAAATGAAGACAGCTGATCAGTTGATAGTTACTGGCAGGTGCTCATAGTGTCTGTCGTGATTGTTAACGATCTGGCAGTGAATAAAAAAAAGATCTTTAAAGAGAAATGAAGACAGCTGATCAGTTGATAGTTACCGACAGGTGCTCATAGTGCCTGCAGTAAGTGTTAACGATCAGGCAAGGAATATGAAAAGATCTTGAAAGGAAATTGAAGACAGATGATCAGTTGATAGTTACCGGCGGGTGCTCATAGGGCCTGTCGAGTATATTGATGATCTGGTAGTCGAAAGAAATTGTTCTCTATAAAACATCTTAAAAGTTACCGTCGATGAGTCTAATAATCAAACCTCCATCAACCTCAACTTTTTTTTGTTATCATTGTTAAACCTTTAATATCAATGTTGGATAATTGATGAACATTTATGTTTTTAAGTTTATTTATATTCTTTTAAAATATTTAAAGATTATTCAGTGGAAATATAAGAAATTATCAGAATATATAGCAAGATGATATCAATAGAGATTTGTTCCTCTAGATATGAGATGGATGAATATTTATAAAAAAATATATGAGGAACCCGGAAGGTATATGATTTTGTTCACTGGTAAATCATTGGGCCAGATGAACCTAATTGGGTACGGTACGAACCATTTGCCTGTGTTAGAAGAGGAAAGTTAGATGATGTTCGTATCAAAATAATGTGTTGGCTTTATAATAAAAAAGAAATAATACATAAAAAAGATAATAAAAGCTCAACATATATATATATATATAAATTGTATATTACAATTATATATATAACAATTATATATTAGAATTTTTTATAAAAGTTCAATCAATGGTAATTATGAATTACCAAAAAAATTTTATAACATTTAGGATTTGCCATTTGGTGACAACAATTAGTAATTAAACAAACCAGAATATTTGGAAATATATCATCAATAATTCACAGAGAAAAAGTCGGAAATATCAGAAGCAAAACGAACAAAATCAACCGTCAATTTCCTGTTCAACAACAATTTCCAATGCCCTTTTCTTTCAATCTCGTTTGACGATTAAAACAGATATAAAACCAAACACTTGTTTATGGTAGTCATTTATATTGTTAGATAATATAATTTATTTAATATTTATTTTTTATATTTTTATTTATCTTTTTTCCGTTTAAAGAGTTCACTGAAACATCCGGTCCACTAGCTCTTTTATTCTAACTGAATAAAATCATAAAATATTGGCTTCCCAGTTATATGTGTAATATAAAAAACTTTTACTTTATAATAAAAATAACTTAAGGAACTCTCGATGTTTATACTCCAATAAAAAATAGTTGTAAAATCATTTATCTGAGCATTAAATACATGATGCATGGACGCGAGATTTAAGTTCTAGCTGTGTTATAAAGCAATTTGTAGGCTGGAGTATTGATTGAGAAGAGTTAATAGAATGTTTGCACATTCGTTGTAAAACTGTATACACTCATCAATATAAAAAAGATCGCTGTTTCTTTTAAAGTAAGTGAATAAAATGTATTCGGCCAAAATGGATATCAAGAACATTAATATGTTTACCTATATCATTCTTAATATTATTAGTTGAATCGCCATTAACAAAACTCTCGTACGCGTACATTGTACTAGATTAATATATCTTTCCAATTATCTAAATCGCTTTGGCACTTAAATATTTAGAAATATTTAAAAAAATCATTTGTAACGATATTAAATTTTAACTAAATCTAAACAATAAACCTGAAAGAGTCAATATACTAATTAGTCATCTTGATAGAAAAGATAAATCATAAATCACCAAACATCATTAAAACACTAAAACATCATACAATAAGAAAAATCCTCACAATGAATAAGAAAAAATGTCTAATGAACTGACAGTTGAAAAGGATCGGAAAAGGATGAACGTTTTGAATCAGACTTAAAATTCTTAACCCAATTTGGAAGAAGTTTCTAGTCAGCATAGAGACAATCAAAACAAGAAAGATAAATATAAGAAAAACAAATAAAGTCTGAAAAATGTCGTAAGATATGTGTGAGGAATGATCTGAATTGTTTGTTGTTTTATATTTTGCATGTTGTATGTTGATTCAGATTGTGTCTCTCCTACCCAGGCGGCTGATTGGTATTTTCTTTGATTCCTACTAATTAAAAATAACTTAATTTGTAAAGTACAATTATTTAAAATAATTTTCAAATGTAATATTTAAATTTTAGAATATAATGTTTAATGTAATTTAAAATTTTATAATATTAATTTAATTTGTACGTTATTAAAATGTTTAGATTTGATTTTAACTAATGATAAATTTGATAATTAATTAATATTATAAATATTTTCCATTGTTTTCTAAAGTTAGGATGAAACTCAAATGTATATTAATCAAGAAAGAATGTCGAAAAGTGAAAGTAGTTTGAATAATTTGTTGCGATAGAATCAAAATTTAATAAAAAACATGTATAATTAAACGGTTCCATGAAAAAATAGCAAAGGAAAAAACAACACTAGAAAAAACAGCACATTAAAAAACAGCATAGTGACAAAACAGCACAATTAATTTTTTTACTAAATTATATAACATTCTTCTTTTCAATTAAATTCTTGTCAATTAAAGGGTCATTTAAAAATCGATAATAAATATATTGTCGCAATATATTTCGGTGGATTTTCCACCATCTTCAGGCTGAATTAACAACATTTTTGCGTAATTTCATATGTCAAGGACATATCTCTGCATCATTGTTTGCCTTTCCAAACACTGAAGTCAAAGGATGCTACTTTCATCTTTGTAAAAGCCTCATCAGAAAAATCAATACTGCTGGCTTGAAAATCGAGTTTGAGTCTGATATTGAAGTCAAGTTGATGCTAAAATCGTTGTCTGCCTTGACATATGTGCCAATGCAAGAAGTGAGAGCTGTGTTTGATACACTTGCAATCACATTTCCAGATATGGAAAGCTACAATGATATCCTCACCTACTTCTTTTCTACTTACGTTGAGGGTGCAGCAGGACGAGAGCCACAATTTCCCATCAGTATCTGGAATCACTATGAAGCTGCTGATGAACAATCACCAAAAACAACAAACTGCTGTGAAGGCTTCCACAATTCGCTTAATGCCATCTTCCACTGCAGTCATCCAAGTGCCTGGTCTCTCTTTTCTGGTCTTCAGATTGACATGGCCAACAGGAAGCTGATATTGATAAAAGCACGGGATGGTCAACTAGAGGTCACGCAGAAGAAGTATCAGCTACTTCATCAACAGGTTGCTGCTGCAGCTCAAGGAAACCAAGCTGAAGAAGACAAGTTGAAGTATTTGCGAAGGATGGCTAATTTGCAGTGAGTAACATGTCAAAATGCAATACAAAATTCGTGAATAAATGTTAGTTATATTAATTGTGCTGTTTTTTCACTATTGTTGCGGTTGAGAAGCAACTATGAAGCAGTAACATGCAACTTACAAACACAACACGCAGCAAACAAAAAAAGACGTTTCACAACATAATACATGTATTTAATAAATCAAGACAGCACATAAACCCTGAAAAGGTTTTCAATTCCGTTGTAGGCAGACAGAGCACTGAAGACGAAGCATCAAGGCTGAAACATAACATTAAGAAAAATCGACAAAAGCCTTTTAGAACCCACCTGATAAAATAAATTGGACGAATATTCCCCTCGAGATAGGGTATCGATAAAAGAGTCCGTGACAATAACCCGTCAGTTGGTGACATCACCTGGAGAAAAAGTATAAACCCTGAAAGAATAAAAATTGATTAATAACGAGATCAACAAATGATAAAGTCCCTTACTGGAGTATTCAATGGAGTTAGGAGGTTAACCAACCACCCCATGGAAGAGTATCGCAAGTGAAATCCCTGGACGCAACCCGCAAAGTCCTAGTACCTTCCTGAGAGAAGATATTAACCTTGAAAGTTTAAAAAATTAATTAAAAATCCAAAGCGTAATTAATTAAACTTACGTGAGTCACGCCCACAGAGAAGAAACGGAATCACCCGATGAATAATCATGAATCATCATGATTCACCACACGCCTGAAATTTACACACAATTACAAATTTCTATAATAAATCAAAATTACTTGGAAAATTTTGGAGACACACAGACACGTTCGACCAATCAGTGTTGAAGGAATCATCGAAGTCGTCGTTGGCAAACCATGATTGGACGAAAGGAAGTAACAGAATGTCCCGCTAATAATATAAAATGAGAGCCATTTCACAATTGAGACGACCTTGTGAAGACACAAAAAAACAGACGAGTTACTTTGACAGCTATCTGGACAATCAAGTGACTTGAACTTGAATTAGCAGTAACTACAACAACAATCGTTAATTATCAACCAACTTTCCGAGAAACACCGACGCCGAGGACCACCATAAGAACAATCAT
Organism: Girardia tigrina; assembly: GCA_001938485.1. Classification (NCBI taxonomy): domain Eukaryota; kingdom Metazoa; phylum Platyhelminthes; order Tricladida; family Dugesiidae; genus Girardia; species Girardia tigrina. The sequence goes on from MQRK01253681.1 coordinate 12,449, forward strand.
ACGAGCAACGAGACATACGTGAAACCGATTTTTCAAAGGGCAACCCTCCGGATATCAAAGATATTGTAATTAATTTTGCTGTTTTATATTTGTTACTTTGATAAATCTACATATATTTTATTATGATAATTTTCTTACTATTTATTCATAATTAACTTTTGAGTTCTTTTGTTGACAAAGGTTTAGGTAGAAAGTTAAGTTAGTCGTCGTCTTGGTCGCCGTTTACCTAGAAAATGTCCCTAGCTAATTATATTAAATCAGGAAAAATCTGCAAAATTATCTGAAAATTCCAGAATAAATCAATTGAATCCGAAGAGAAAAACCTCGAGATCGCATACAATTCCAGAAGTTATACCGACGATGAGAATTCTAGTAAGGAGAACGACATGCATTAATGATCGCAGACGTAAAGTAAATACCGTTAAGTTACGTGTCAGAGACAGTCACGTTAAATATGGATGAGTATTTGATTCAGTGCTGCCAATGACATATAAATAAATTGTTGATATATGAGTGAATAAATCGATAATGATTTCATCTTTCATAATAATCTGTTGTAGATATGTTACTAATCGATATATTGACGATGTGATGACCGGAACTATTCCGATGACACGAGTCATTAGATTAGCTATTAGAATCCGATGTTAAAACCCGTATAGTTTGTGAAGTCAGTGAAGCAGTCAGAGAACTTAGACGTGCGCGTTAATGAGAAATGAACCGTGAACTCTCTTAGATAAGACTAAATATTGGTTTTATTGATTAAATTTCTGTTTTAATAAATAAATTATGTATATGCGTTAGAGAGACCTGTTGTCGATAACCAATCAATAATATAATGATATTTAATAAATAATATAATGATAGTCCATTAATAATATAATGATTGGTAAATAATATATTGATAGCGCTTGCTACATGATGGTAAAGAATTGTATATTATTTATCTAAATTGATTTCAGATATACCACAGTGCACAGAAGTAGGACTCGCAAAATTTTAAATAATGAAGCATGAGCGACGCAGAATTAAAGAGAACAAGTCAGAATCTGGCATTGCCGCAAGTTCAACAAAACATATACATAACAATGCCATAAGTTGAAATTATGAAAATACCTTGAACAGACATGAGCGACACATGCATCAAAGGAATGTATGACATACCCCGATCGATACTGACCCAGGTGGGGATGCCCATAGCCTATCCTATCTTGAACAGAACCCGAAGGTCCTTCGAGCTCGGCACTGCTAGCCAGATGTCGAGTAAGAAGAGGCGTCCGACCCTATCACGTAGTAGAGTAGTAGAATATAAAGTAGAACTAAAATCATAATGGGTTGTGGTTGACCCTTAATAACCACTGGGGGCTCTTGAGCTATCAAAAATGTTTTCACTCGAATGGGTCGTGACACTATGCTGTTTTGGTTGTGCTGTTTTTTCTTGTGTTGTTTTTTCCTTTGCTGTTTCATCCGGTTACCAATTAAACATATAAAATTTAAGTTCAATTAAAACAAAATAATCCGAAAGAACATAAAACACAAAAAGCAAGAGAATTCGTACGAAAATGCCAGAATTTTAATAAATAGATAACAAGAAGTGACAAAATGTGTACAAAATGATATGAAAAGTGTCAATATTGGTAGAAAAATAAATAAATACGAATCAATAGGCGATAAAATCAAAATGATGCACAAAACCGAACGGATAAAAATCTGCAAAATTATCTAAAAATTCCAGAATAATTTTACGAACAAAACAAAACGTACAAAAATCCGTTAAGAATTCGCGAAGAAACAATAAAATTGAAATAAAAATAATAAATCAATAAATAAAGAATAACGAACAAATCCCGAAGGAATAAGCGAATTAAACAGTTTGAAAAATCACTAAAATATCTGTAAAATCTCCGTAAGAAATAATAAATAAGAAATAATAATCGCATCGAAAACAGCAGAAAACTAGTGAATGAATGCAAAATTGAATAAATTGGAAAATCGCCAAATGGAGAAATAATGATAAAATCCACAAAATAAAGCGGAAAAATCACAAAATAATCGGAAAAATCGTATAAAAATCAACAAGATGCAGAAACATCGCAATCGACATCGAACAAGAGGAATTTCAAGAAAAATAATTAAAAATTAATAATATTGTATTTTATTGTAATATTGCGATTAATAAACACAAATATTGATGAAAATTAACCGATTAAATCAGGAAAAAATCGCAAAAATTATGACAAAAATTAAACGATGGAAAATACGTAACGGAAGAAGAAAATATGAAAAGAAACTCAAAAAATTAATCAAAATAGAAATCATCCAAATAATAATCGAATAATCGATTGATCAATGAGCCCAATATTATGCGGACGCCACTGAAATAAATTCCAATTAATCCAAATAGCGTAATAACTTGTGAAAGCGCAATAATATTAAATATTCCCCGAAGCCGCAGCAAATACAGATTCGAAGATGCAACAAAATAAGTGAATTATATGCGAAAAAATCTCAAAAATTACCAAAAAATCAGAAATAAACGGATTAACGAAAATAATCAAACTCCGCATAAAAATCCGATTAAAAACCAACGTCGAAAATAAAAAACGAAAAGCAGCGCACACAATAAGCAAAATAATCGCAAAATAACTCCAAATTCACGAAAATTAAGCGCGACAAATATCATAAAAAACCTCATGCAAAACTCGAATAAAAATATTAAATCCGACAGAAAATTATAAAGTTAAAATTAGTTATTTAATCGAAATTATAGAATATATTAGTAAAAATAAAGTCCCCATTCTCCTCTGGATTGTCACAGAGGCGGGCCTGTACATCATGCCGGCTCCAGAAGGTAAAAAAGATAATTTAGAATTAAAGGTCATCAGAAAATACATTAAAAAACTCACTTTTCGTTGGAATTTGGAGACGCGGTTTGAGGAGCGCGCGTAAATGATTGTTACCCATCCGATCCGTTGATGCGGTAAAACAAATCCGCTCCGGAGCAGAGATATCGAGGAAATAAAAGAGGCTAAAAAACTAAAATTAAAACAAAAAATAAAATAGACGTACTTTTAGAATTAGAAAATCGATGAATCAGCATGAATCAGTTTTTCTAAAAGATTCTAAAATTGGAAGTCACCAAATTTGGAAGTGACGTGCTCTGATGGAATTGGACCTGGCATTTTGGAACTCTACGTGGACGAATGAAAAATAGCCACGAGTAAGAGTGTGCACCAGAAAACAAGTATATAAACATCAAGAATTTTAGACAAAATGAGATAATTTTTGGAGAGAAATAAATTTGAATAAAAATTTTGACAATAAATTTAGAAGACAATTTAAATAAATTTGATAAACCTGATAATTTCGGTCAATTAAAAGTTGTTATTGTTAAACTTTCGCGACCGAGAGAAAGAGTAGTGAGTTTAATATTTAAATTTTTGTCTCCACGAAACGGTCGGTCACTCGATTATTTAGTTATTTGGTTATTCGACTATTTATTCATCTATTTATGTTAATCATTTTATTTCGAATGTATCTGATTTTTATCTATTATAATTTTTATATAAGTTTTTGTTACACGTTAAATTTATTTCTTAAATGAAATATTTAACATGAAAAAATATAGATAATTATTTGATTAAATAATATCTATTTTAAAAGTATTTGTTAGTGAAAAATAAATTTTAATAGATTTGTGATTCGTTGTTACAAGCTATCCGGGCAATGATAAGCGATTTAAAAATTATACTCGATCATTTGGAGAAATTTAATGGAAACGGCAGTTTTGAAATTTGGAAGAAAAAGTTCAAGATGATTATGAAAATCCAGGGGATTTTGGATCCAGCCCCATATCCTCCTTTTTTGTTGACTGATGTTCCTTTAAATATATACATTGAATTGGATGAAAAAAGAAAGCAACTGTGAAGAAGTACTGCAAATCTTGGACAATTCATTCGGATTAACCAGACGATCTGCGTAAAGCCAACTGATTAATTTGAAATATTACGAAGGACAAACTATTGACGATTACGTTTCTCAAGTAAAGATGTTGGCATCAAAAATCGACGATCTGACCAAGGCGGCCTTTATGGCTGGATTGCCGTTCGAGTTGCAATTGAATTTAGAGCAGGTCGGAGATCAAGATTTAACCGAAATAGTTGAATATAGTCGTAGGTATTTAGGAATTAAAAAATGCGTCACACAAAGTTCAATGTCAGTAGTACAAAACGTTGGTGATGGAAAAATCGTTTTTAAAGAACGAGGTGAGGTCAGCGGCGATAGAAGGAGTTCCTTTACAAAACCCCGTGTGCCACATGACGGAAATCTGCTACAAACAAGGGTAAACCGTAATGAAAATTCTCAGCGGCAATCTAATGGACAAATAATTTGCTATAAATGTAAGCAAGTTGGACATATTGCAAAATATTGCAAGTCGGGAAANGGACAGGGGAGTTTGTAGGCGCCGGCTCTCTCCCTCTGACATTTCCGGCGCTGCCAACCATGACTGTCATTGTTAACAACAAGTCGGTTACAGCGTTAATAGATTCAGGTTGCTCAAAAACCGTTGTTTTGAAAGGGTTGATCAAGGGAAACTCGTTACAGTCAAATGAGCGAAGAATTGTTTTGGCTAATGGCGATGATATATGTGTGGGGATTAGTGATGTGGAATTGACTATAGACATTAGAACTATGAAAGTAGAATGTTCTGTCATGAAATACTTACCCTATGATTTGGGAATTTTAATTGGTATGGATGTTATAAGTGAACTTGGGGGTGTAAAAATTAATAAGGGTGTTATCG
>MQRK01253689.1:0-10085 GCA_001938485.1 Girardia tigrina
AAAATAATCTTTTTAAATATTTCGCGGTATTCTTCGGTTGGATCGAGATGTTATGTTTTAGCGGAGTTTTCTACGGTCTGAATTCGTTATTTGAGACAATGAAAAAAGAACACCTTTTTGCTGAGTTATGTGATAAGTCTGTGAGTTCGAATAACAAAACAGAAGAGACATGTTTAATTCAAAATACATATTACGGATACATCATGATTACGGCAATGGCTTCTCAGTGTTTATCTTCTTTACCTTTAGGGGCGTTCTTTGATCGATTTGGTCAGAGATATTCTAAACTTTTAGTATCTTTTACGTATCTGATAGGTGGAATACTTTTCGCTATTAGTTTTAGGACTACTCCTTATTTAGTTTTTCCGGGTGCTCTTTTATTTGGACTCAGTACACAAATGTTGGTTTTCTGTAATGTCGCTCTAGGCCAGTTGTTTCCTAAATTACAAAATTTTATTGTTTCCTTTCAGTGTGGCTCTTTAGATTCTTCATGTGTGATGATGACCTTTTTTGCTTTGAGATACACAGTCGGAGTGAGTCTCTTTTCTTCATTCTTGGCGTTATGTTTGTCAGGATTCGTCATAATGTTATCATCCGCTCTTTTCATTTTGAAATATGTTGACAATTATTTTTCAAGTTTGACACCGGTTTTGGTAGAAAGTTGTGATGATAATAATGAAAAAAATCAGATGGGAATGGCGGAGAAGGAAGCTTTCGGTAAATCCGACGGTATCTCTTATCCCGAGAAACAAGACGTTCTATCACGACAATCATCCTCTGTTAGTTAATATTTTGATAATATATTTTTGGAAAATCATCACGCAAATGTTATATAATTTAAAGATAAATTGATGAACTCAACTATAAGACATAATATTATTAAGTATTTCTATAATATTTCCTTTATATATTTTGAAATCCAAAACATTTTATAGACAACCGACGTATTTATAATTATATTATATTATAGTTTGAGATATTAATAACATTTAATATATTATTAAGTTATTTAGATAAAACACATTTTACTTCATCTTTAAGTTTATATAGTGGGTCTTCTTACGAAATTCCATTGTTAAGTTATAAATATTTTTATATCTTTTATACTGAATATTTGATTTTTACTGTGTTCAATGTTAACAGTTTACAACAGTATAGGAAAAATGTACAAACATTTGTATATTCTTATTTGTGTGATGACAAATATTGTCGAAAACATTATGTGTTATGATATTAAAATTATAAAGTTATACAGCAGCAGTTTTGATAATTAAGAAAATATTTTTTAAATTATTTTTTGTTTTAATACTCTCTTAAATTAACATAATACATACTTGTCAAGAATCTGTATCAGTCTTCAAGCATTTAAATAAACTCATATAGGTTTGAACATTTTGAAGAAGAGACTGATTAAGAATATGTATATTAGGAAAACGGTTAAAGTAAATGTTATTTATAGAGTAAAAAGGACTATATTAAAGATACTTAGACCAAGAATAAAAAAAACGAAATGATTGAATCAGTTCATCAGGGACTGATTTTAGCCGAAAAAGAAGTGATATAAGAAATGTAATTTGTTAAGGTCTTGAACATGAGTTTTGCAGGTAAATCAATGTATTACGAATATCGATTAAGAAAATAGAAAACCTCATTTATCTTTTCAAAGAAATATAAAATAATTTAAAGGAGGAAATTTTACTGGAGGAAATATTATATTTGACGATCGTTTTTCCTAGGAGCATTAGCCGTAGAAATCAGAGTACAGCTAGTTACTTTTGAGAATAGAAACACTAAATGACTTATAGCTTTAAAAGATGAAATTAAGGAAGGTTTAATTAATATGTATAATTTTTAAACCATATATTTAATTTTGAATATCGTTTCTCCTAAACCAATATCCGACACATAATTTAGTCAAATTACAAAATACAGCAAAAAAGAAAAGATAAATTAAAAAGGATTCACATCAACATTACTAATCCCTTGATTTGCTGTATCAAGGTCCCTATCGGTCGTCGGTGTTTTGTTCAAACCGTATCAATCATAATAATCATAAAAATTAGTTGTCATACTAATTTTATAAACATTTTTTAAAAATTTTATTGTTGTTAGGTTCGAGATGATTTTTGGAATCATGGTTTAAAGAAGAATCGGAAATTGATATAATTCATAATTTTATTTATACAAAACAATAACATTTGTTTCCAACAAATTTTCGAGGAAAAATTTTATACATAAAGATAATTCTAGGCATCCAATACCGGTAGTACCGATACCGGAATTTTTAATGCTACCGAAATACCGGTATCAGGTTGGCTCAATTTCGGTATTGGGTACATAAAAATTATTTGAAATTATTAATACTTAATTTTAAGGTAGGTTAAGAAGAGTTTTTCATGTACTTTGACGTTTCTCTCATTTTTTTCACTTCTAAAAATATATTTAAAGTAATACATTAATGTTGTGTACCACAAAATTTTACTACTTACATTAAAAAAAACACTTATTTTATTGTAAAAAAATACAAATAGTACACAACACTTTCTATGTAAAAATTATTTTATAATGTAAAAAAAATCATGTAAGAGTGAAAAAGACGACACTATTGAACTGACTTATGATTTGCAGCCGTGAATCGTTAAGGTGCGCACCATTGTAAAATTGTTTCGCCGTTCTCCAACAAAAAATGATAAAACTCTCGAAAAATACACAGTAGACGAATTTGGTAAAGTCTTTCCACTAATACTCGACTGCAAAACTCATTGGAGTAGCTTGCACACAATGCTCGAACGTTTTATAAAATTGAAAAATTGCATTCGAAAGTCGTTGATTGACCTTGAGTCCAAAATTGAGATAACAGATAAGGAGTATGACTTAATTTCATCTGTTGTGGCCTGTCTCGCGCCAGTGAAACTAGCCGTGGAAGCATTGTACCGAAGTGATACAACCCTGTTGTCAGCCGATACGATATTAATGTTTATGTTAAAAATAACCTTGGATATACGAATTAGCTATTAAATTGAAAGCTGCGTTGGTGCGACGAATAAATGAGCGCCGGACATCTTTCTCTAGCTTGCTGCACTATCTGCACAACGGCCATCAACGATACGAGAATTTGGATCCAGCGCTGGATTTTGAGCACCTTAGCAAATTAGCTATTGCAAACGCCATTGTTCGACTGAATGAGCGGCTCAATCAGCGAGCAGACGAGCATCTCCTTTACACCAGCTTTTCATCTGATAGCGATTCTGTTAACTGCACTGCAAACTTGTCATTGAAAGAAAAGCTTGACATGGCAATTTTGAATGATAAGAATTGTAAAAATAAGGGGAGATCAAACGTTTCGAAAGACTTATCAAAAACAATCCGCAAGGAGATTGCAGTTTTCGAAGAAGAAGGCATTTGCGGAAGTGGAACATATTTGAAAAACTCCTATGAATACTTGAAAACCATAAAGCCAACAAGTGTCGAATCGGAGCGTGGATTTTCGGTAAGTGGCAACTTTGTCACCAAATTATGATCATCTCTAGATGATGACACTCTGGATGCTCTTTGTTTCTTACGGGCATATTTTACAAAGGAGAATAAAAGCACAAAATGAAAGAAAATTCGTAATTTTGATATAAAATAAAAAGGTTTATTGAATTACTGTAGATTTTTATTATTTATTCGAGATTTTATTCATATTTTAATTATTTTTTTTTATTTTCAATACCGGTAGTACCGGTATTGAAATTTATCAGTACCGAAATACCGGTATTGAAAAATGATGCCGGTATTGGATGCCCTAGATAATTCAATATAAATACGAATACTTAATTTATTATTTTTTTTGGAATTTCCAAAATTATTTTTCTAACATTTTTTATTAAAACTTAACTGTTTAAACTTTTTTTTAAAATTCTTTAGTCGTTAAAGATAATCTTTTAAAAAAATCTTAAACTAAACTTTTTATTTTGATTTTATATTTTTATAACATTTGCATTTTTATATAAATGTTTTAATAATAAAATTTTCATGTTAGATTTTGATTTATAATATTTTCAACCGTAAACATTTTTTGTATTTTATTTTTTATAAGACACATTTTTTACCCTACAATTTCTCCATTATATTTTAATATATGAAATATTTTTAAAATTCTTTTAATAGATTTTAAATATTAAAATTCCAAAATTTATGTGAGCTCCCTAAAATCTTAACAATTGTGATAAAAAATGATAATGTAGTGTGAAAGCAGAATAATTATATTTAATTCTAACATTTTATTTAAAAAAAATTTGCAATAAATTGTAGAAATAATAAAAATATTCAGAAAATCAAAGAACTGCAAATGACTCATTTTAGTGTTTTTTATTTACAATCTTCTTATTTGTATATATTATTATAAATATTTTTCAATAATATAGTCTGTTATCATACATTCGTTTAGTTAAGAAAGTTTGCTAGTTGATATTATTTTTTTAAAAACTTTATTTTAATTATTACAAATTTGAGGAAACAACAGTAATATTATTAATCAAGTGTGACCTAGTTAACTAAATAGTTCTCACGTTGAGGTCATTGAGAATTTATGTTAAGATTCTATTTAGTTTTTGAAACAATTACTTAAAGACCACAGATGTTTTAGAAGATCAAGGATCTTTGACAATATACAAATCATAGAGAATATAATATTTATTTATATTACTCGAGTGATTTTCAAAACTCATTGTTTCCTTCAAAGTACTTGGATTAATACTTCAAACAACTTAAAGTAAATGAATTTTGTTTTAATGTATTCATAAAAACCTCAGAGTTTCACATTTGGATTTTGTTTTAATGATACTTCAAAATACGAAGTCATTTTTATTATTAACCTTTAATGAACAAAAAGTATTTTCTTTTTAACTTATATTTTCTTATTTTATTAAAATTATAATTTTAATAAGTACTTTTTAAGTTTTATTTTAGCAAAAAAATAATCTTTCAAAAATCTCTTTTTGTATAAAAAAACTTAAATCATAAATTAATAAAAAATTGTTTTATTTTAAATCAAATTTTTGCAATATTATATAAATATAAAATTAATTATGTTACATATTTTCGAACTAGACGAGGTTTCTTTTCTTCTTTCTCTACTTTTCTGTAAAAAAAATTGTATCATTTGTAATTAAAGAAGAAAGTTTTCATATCTTCAAATGATCCTTCTTTAGCCTGGAATACAATATACAAGTGGAGGTACCCACTCTTCATTTATAACATCTAAAAATATATATTTACCGTAACAGCAAACATTCTCAAAGTAGATCGGTTTAAGTAAATCATTCTTTATAATGTTGGAAGATGGACCCACAGGCAACGGTTTTCTGCAGTCGCTATCTACTCACTTTAATATTTTGAGAAATTGCGATCATTTTGATCTGTTTATAAGCTTATTAAATCAATTTCAAGGATGATTATTTTTCGGAAACATTGACATCAATCTACCACTGGGTCTGGAAAAGATTTATGAAAAGTTTAGTTGCATTTGGTATTAGTGTCTTCAAATGCATAAAAAATAAAAAAAATCGTTCTTCTTTAAATATAATATTATAAAACTTCTTTCTTCAAATTCATTCTTTTATAATAATTTTTAAATAATAAAATTTTCATTTTATAAGAGGAATATGATTACAGATTTGCTTCACTGTTCTTGGTTCCTTTCTTCTAATTTTACCAAGTCTAATAAAAGCATCGAAACATTGAGTAAATTGTTGAATAACAATGGATATTCTAAGTCTCGTGAGACTTTAGACGAAAGAGAACGAATTAAGACTCATCAGTCTAACGAGACAATTAATTCAACTGTGGATGAAAAAGTAAAGTATCAAGTCGAGAAGGAGCTTAAGATTAAAAATTCTGTCATACTGGGTTACACATTGAGCTTACCTTATGCTGAAGGATTCAAACATCTAAAGAATTATATTTTTAAAGCAACAAATAATCTTTTAAATTTAAAAATCATTTTTCAGTCATTTAAAGTTGAAAATATGTTTGTAAAAAATCACCTACTCATTTGAGTTTTTGTTCGGGCGTGGTTTATCAGTAAACCTGTAATGGTTCCAATACCACATACATAGGAGAGACTGCCCGTCATCTCTACAAATATAGAGGGGGTAAGAGTAATAATGCTGAGATTAGGAAAGTTTGTAAATGTGATTTGAGTTTAAATGATTTAAAAATTCTGTGCAAGCATTTTAAAAAAATATTGGGAGAGCTTCGTGTGAAGCTTTGTTAGTAAGATCTCATGACACTAAAATTAATGTTCAAACGGCACTCTCAACCAATTTGTTAAGAGTTTTTGATTAATTTTAAGCTTTCAATTAGATAATCATCAATTCCATAAATATAAGCAATAAAAAAGCTAAAAATCAGTGATCTAAAGACCACAATAAAACCGTCGAAATATATTATCACAAAAATATTTTGTTATTTTAATCGTCAATTCTTAAAAAAATTAATAAAATCGGAACGCTAAGTGCTTTTCATAAGTCAATAATGACAAATGATTCAAACAGATTTTTGGAGAAATGAATGAGTTGATATATGGATTATATTTCAAAATATTTTTCTTTTTAGATAAAATTAATGAAAAAATATTCCGCATTATAATCATTTCATTGTTTAAGTGTGTGAAATTTGTTTACAAATATTTCATAAAAAGAGACTGAAGATTTTAGCTGCAATCTTTAAAGACGTAATAATCATGTATACTTGACGAAGTTACTTTCTGTGAATTGTTCATTTTTGCAACGTCTGACGTACATTTGTTTTCAGGTACAAAGATTCCTGTGAGGAATATTTTAAATGTTTGATGTTTTGTGTTTGAATGTGTATGTTGATTTGGAAATGTGTCTCTCCTACCCAGATGGATGATTAATATTTTAATTCTTATTGTCTAAAAATATGTAATGTCTAAATTTATTTTTAATTTCAAATAATTTTAAATTTTTAATAAGTTCATTAATTTTTACAATTTTTAATAAATAAATCAAATTAATAATATTTAAATAATTAAGAATTATTTTAATTTTTATCCAATAAGTTTTGAGTAAATATTTTAATAAATTATTTATTTTTTCATTTGCTAAAAAAATAATAAGAATTAATTGATTAATCAATCTACTTTAGCATGCACTCGTACTAAATCTGTGACAAAGATTGTCTTAAGGACAATCCAAATTGTTGTGTAAATAAAAATACGAAAAGTCAATTGGTGTTCTTAATAATGCGGATAGTGTGACTATGGGCTCACCATTAACCCCCACCTTGGCATCAATCGAGTATTGTAGATAAAACTAATAATTTCACTGGTCACAAAACTCTAGAGTATAAACGCAATGTTGATGATATTGTTTTTAATTTTAAAAAGGAGAATGAATATTCTCAGTTTTTAAATTATATTAATTCTTTGCATCCAAATGCAAAATTTACCAAAAGATAAGAAATTATCTTTCTAGATTAATTGGTTAAGAGAAAAAATTGTTGTTATTAGTCCGAGATTTACAGAAAGAAAACTGACACAAGTTTATATACCTTACCGAACAATTTCTGTGAATCTAAATATCATGGACAAGTATTGCTACATATAAAAGATATACTAACACCTTAAAAATTGAAAACTGAAAATCGATAATAGAAAAACTAACAAAAGAAACTACTCATTAATTAATTAACAAAAATAAGCAAACAAACGTTGAAGATCATAATCAATCTTGCAACACTGAAAATAATAATGTAGAAATCGGATATATTTTAACTATTCCTTACTCAGGAGTATTTAATACATTTTTTAATTATTTTTTAAAAGCACTTGATGATGCAAGGAATTTAAAAATCATATCACATACCCAAACAAATCGAAAGTATGTTTGGCAATAAATCTCTAAGGCCATCAGAATTGTACTTAGGATAGACATCACTTTATCTCATTAAGGGAATCCAGGAACACAGTCTAATTGAAGTTGGGAGTAATATTACGGTGCGAAAAAACATTGTAATGGGAACATAAAAACTCAAGATTTTAAAATTATGTGCAGTCAATTTAAGAATTATTGAGAGAATGACATGTACAGTTTTACTTATAAAATATTTGGATCCTAAAATTAACATTCATGATTTCTACTTTTAAAAAATTTGAGCCTCTTAAAATACTGATAATTGTGTAACCGTTTGTTCGAAATGTATAAATTATTAAAAAAAAATTCCAAAGAAATAAAGTTTTTAAATGTTTTGTTTTAATATTTTATTTAAATAAATTTTATTTTTATAAATATCTTTTCGTAGACCTCGAAGCGTTCTTTACTAGTGGAAACAAAAGAGAATACTTACAAGGTTTTAGCTAACCAAGATAACAATGAAGTCAATGATCAAAATAATACAGGATCAAACGCGGATGACATTGATAATGTTATTTTATTTATTTAATTTTAATCATATCATTTTCTAAAGCATTTTATAACATTAATTAAATAAATTTGCCGTTCTAATTTTCACATAAAGTAAGCAGGTTTGACTAATACGATTTTTTGATATCTGAGCGCTTTGGGAAAAACTAAGATTGAAAGGATTTTTGAATGTTGTAAAAAAATTGACAGAAATTCAAATATTTATAATTTGACAATGACACAACATTTGGTTGTTGAGTTTTTTGTTTGATTGCAACATATCTTGGCTATTCAACACCTTAATAAAAATTCATTTATATTATTGATGAATGGTTTTAAATATCACTATTTTAAAAACATCAATAATGTATTCGGATACAATACTGCCACGCAGCAGACAGTTTGAAATCAGCTCATGATATTCGTGAAAGCTAATGTTAACCTCAATAATGAGTCTCGGAGTCACCCAGGAACCCAAGTAGACAATGACCAACTGAAGTTAACCGTGTAGTCGGATCAATCACAAAGTGCTTATGATTTATCGCTAACGTTTTCTGTTAGATATCAAACAAATTGGTAAAATGTAAAAGTTGGATATGTTGAATCTAATCATTGAATCTACTCATTGAATCTAATCGTCACTTGTAATTAAAAGTAGGATAATTGCATATTTTATTATCACATCACAAATTTTATGATGACATTAGACTTGTAATGGATACGTAAGATCCAAAAAGTCAAAATCATCGATTCATTTTTCAGTGAAATTAGTATAGCAAGAAGATTATTATTTCCCTTTGTAAAATATTAATGGAATATGGCTGTTAGAGCTTGTACTGAATGGTCACACCATTGATGATGAAATTTACGGCGAGCAACTTAATCAAGTCACACATTTGCGGGCTGATAAGTAACTAAAACGCAATTGTCGAAAACTCAATTTGTTTCAAAAACATAATCTTAAGTCCCGTTTTGCAAAAAAATACCGACAACAAAATTGAAGATTTTAAACTTTCTAAAGATTTTAAAGTTTTTCTAATCTGTAATTTAGGTATCTTATTATTAATTGAGCAGGAAATTATAAATAGACAATAAGATAAAATTAGAATAGTATGAAAACTTCGTTAAAGTAGTTAATCAAATCGAATCATTTGATGAAATTAAATGTAACTATTTTTAAGCCGTGTGATAACACTTGAGATCTTGTGGCCAAAACTTTGTAAACCCTGATATTATGTTTTAGATATAAGGTAGTCTAAATGTAAGTCATCTTATTTATATAAAATTAATCTAGAGATTAATTTATAATATAATTTTTTAGGAAATAAATGCATAATATTAGTATGTAAAGTCCATTAATCCTTTATTACATGATGTTCGTTTTTAAGCATCTTATATATGGACGTTTGGATAATGTAAACTACAGATAGCCACATTTGAAGTCGTGTCAGAATAGAAAATCAGCTGATGTAGATGATCACTTTTCTATTCTGACTTCAAATTTTTATATACATTGTGAAAGATACTTTTGTGAGTCATTATTGATTAGACGTCACAACCCTTATGTAAACACTCACAAATGTAATAGCAGTCATCACAATGTTAAATATTTTTATTTGACATTGTGATAAGTAAACCATGTTCGAATTTGAATATTTAATTGATTATTTTTTACTT
>MQRK01253694.1:6222-21841 GCA_001938485.1 Girardia tigrina
CTCCCATCCAGATGGAAATTGGTATTTTTTATTTAAATTTAAAGTGATTGACTATTCGAACATAATTAAAATAATCATTTTATAAGTTCATATTTTTTTAATTTAACAATTAAAATTAAGTTTAATATTTTTAGCAAAATTTAAATTAGATGTATTTTAATAATTTGATAACATTTTTATTATTTTGGGATTTATTGAGAAATGGTAAAACTTATTATTTTTAATTAATAATTTTTAAAAGTTAAATATTTTAAAAAATGACTTAGAAAAATTGTTCGAATAATCATGATTAAAATTAGAAATAAGAAAACCAATTAGAAAGATGACAAACAATGAAAGACTTTCTGAGAGTCATCATGACTCTAAATGTGATTGTAATAAAAATTCAAACGAGACTTGTCTAAATGTTTTTAATAATCACTATTTGTTAACTGCTCTCGAAAAACCTTTTCATCCATAACAAATTCCAAATTGCTTTTATATCAATACTAATATGATAAATCTTGATGAGTTCTGAACATTTTGATAACACGACGCAGTTGTGACTTCTTGATGACATGCGTGATACCCTTGATTCATGGAAAGGTTAGCTAAAACAATGTTAAATAAATTATTTTATGAAAGACATGGATTTTAGTTACGCGGTTTTGGTTTGCCTTAACACATTCACTTATATTATTGGATCTGTTTGGACTGAAATCATTTATACAAGACCAAATGTACGGTATTTAACGTATTTTCGTCCAGTTAATTTGAAACAGATTATGTAAATATAAATACTAGTACATAGCGGGAATAAACGAAAATAAAATGAGTTTAGAAGTTATATCATGAACATAAACAAGAATGTTCCCAACATTTATTTACTAAACAGTAGAGCAGTTATGAAAGATTACTAAGATGCTGTACTCGAGTGATGGATGATCACGTCCTCAATATACTAGTACTGAATTTATCGGTAACGTCGACTTGTTTCTATGATTTATGATTTTTCGGCTAGTTGTTAATCGAATTCTCTACAGCTTGATTCAAGGTAACAGATAAAAGTACCAAGTCTTACAGGAACTAACACAAGACGATAAAGCAAATAGATTAGTTATGTATGTACTGTTTTTTTTTAAATATGATTCCCTTACATTTTTCGAAGGAAATTGCGTTGTCGGATAAGGCGGGTTTTCAACTACTTGAAGTGTAAATCTTCTCAATTGTCGTGAATTTGAGAACCATCTATCAAAAAAATTGTAGAACGTGTTTATACGAACTATTCCTTTTCGACAATTTCCAAATTGATGCAGCTAACTATAAAGATACTTTAGATAAATGTTTAGCTCGTGTTGCGAAATCTCAAAGAAGATATTCGCAAGCAACACTTTCCAGTAAGATTTCGAGCTCATGCATATTACCAAAAAGGAGTGTGAAATTTAGACCTTAGTGTCCAACAACTTTGGATATGCTGGTGTCGTCCAACTGTTGGGCAGCAAGATCATCAAATCTGTCGCCACTAGACTATCATCAACATTTTTGACGCTAAAAAATCATATTGAAGAAAATTGATTTTATAAAACGACCAGAATGTTTGAATATGTTTTTTTGTTAAAGATAGACTATAAAATGTGTTGCTGACAACAATGCTCTTTTTAAAAAAGGAATTTTTATAGTAAATGTTCTTGCTTTAAAATATTTTGTTTATTTTTAATAAAAAAATGCAATATACATGTAAAATATGGAAGAGAGTTTCGGAAAACGAAATTTTTTAACTAAAAATTTCTGCAAATGAAAACAGATATTTAATTTTAGTTTCAATTTCAATTTATCAAAAATTACAATACTTCTACTTTAACATAAATTTTAAATTTTATTTAATTAGAATTAATATTTTGTAAATCTCTTTTAAATTTTAAATTATTTAAATCTCGATCAGCGTAATGAAAATCAACCAATTTGTTATAGTGTCAGAAATAAATAATTGGCAAAATATTTATTGATTTTTCTACTTAGGATCAAATTTGCGTAAAAGTACTTACCAGTTGTTTTTTGGCGTCGTGACGCATACTATGAACGCATTAAATGAATTTTCATTGTAGGCAATACAGCTTTATTATTTGCATGATAGAATCATTCAAGTTTTCTTCAAAAAAACTTATTAAGATGATTTGGTAATGATTTCTTGAATGATTTCTAAAGTTTCTATGACATGACCCTTCACAAAAACCCTCTTTAATTTTCTTTGAAGAGTTAACTTACCATTTCCTATTAACCGGTAAATTCATTAATTAATAAATTTAATTTAATTTGACATATCCAGAGAATGTTCCCTTAAATATCCTTGGTAATTGCAATCAACCATTTAGTAACAGGTACCACCTAGCCCAACKTTAATCAAATTTAATTAATCTAGCTTTTTCAAATTCAAAGACATTGAATTTATTACGAATAATATTTGAATAATATTTGAATAACATTTAGAAGGAATCATAAATGGGCAAATAATACATTACATAAAGCGAAATTCAATCAGAATATGTTTGAGCAAAAAGTATAATGATTGCAAATTAAACAAAATGTCTCCACGAAAGGAATAATTAACATAAAATGGTACAAAGGTGATTCCTAATTTCCCTGATGTGCCAAGATTAACCTAGAACAGTAAGTTTCATTCAATCAGACTAAACTTATACCGTAGAACTTCGACATAATAATTAATATTCAACTTACTTTTTTATCAATAAATAAACTAAAAGCCAAGATGAAGATGAAATATATATACAGAAAAAATTTAACGCTATGTATAATTATTAAAACGCTAAGTATTTTTTTATTAAAAAGCTGTCTTTTATTCAATAAATTCCAAATTAAAAATTATTTTCACTAAGTAAGAAATTAAAACACTAAGTAAAATAATATGAAAAGCCAAGTAAAAAAATAAAAAGATAAATAAAAATGCATAATTCTAAGTACAAAATACACCATTTTAATTAAAAATTACAATGAATCAAAATACAAAGATTATTTTTTATTCTTTATTGAAAAATTAAAGCCTTTTAAGCCTTGGCTGGTCTGCCACGCTTCAGTTTTTCTCTAATTGGTACATTTTAGCAACAGCAGGTGCCTTACAAAGACTGGTTCTAATTGAAATTCCAAAAACATGCTTGCAGATATAATTTTTGAAAAATGCTGAACAGTCCCATACTCCATCTTGCCAAGCTTTTTCTTAAAGAATTGTGATTTTCCAAACATTAAAAGCTCGTTTTTTAAATTACTCGAAGGTATTCCAACGCAGTAAATTTTTTTCGTCAATAACACTTTTAGGAAGTTGATTTATATTTTCAGACGGAACGAAATATTCGACTGATGTATCCAGATCTTTCGACAGCAAAACTTTGTCAGTCTTTGCCCATTGATAAGCACTGTTCCAAACACTTAATGGGATAGTAGATGTCACAAATGTCTTCATATCTCGTTCATAAGCTTTCGACCAGTTGGCAACCATTTCAAAAACAACGACGAACAAACGAGAGAGAGGCAATCGTTCACGTAAAGTTCCATCTTCTTTTATATATCGGTTAAAACTCTCCAAAGCATTGTTGGTACTCGGAGTGAAATGTTGGTATCCTTCATACCAAGTGTCATTCAATAATAGCCACTAATTATTGAAATAGTCGATAAATTCTAGAAAATCCGTTTTCCATTTTTTAAGAAAAAGAAGTGATACTTTTCCAAATATTTCAGAAGACTGGGGCAGATGTAACTTATCAATGTCTTCAAAACCAGTTTCAGGAAAATCTGTAATGACTAGTGGTTTAATATTTTTAGCACAAGCACGACGCATATGAGCCCAACACATTATAATTTGGTGCTTATTGAAAAGTTGAATGAAGGTGTTTTTTATTGCAGCCGATGCATCACAAACTAGTATTTCAGGCTCTAAAGACTCATTATGAATCTTTTATAGACCTTTTAAAAATGAAAATAAAGTCGGCAGTCTTTTCATTTGTATAGACTGCAAGTCCATATGGATGAAAATGTCATATGGATGAAAAAAAAACCACAAATTAAGGCTGGAAAACCTTGCCAATTCAATTTATAAGTGTCATCGACATGTAGAATTTTTCTGCCTTTAGCGAAACACAATAGTCTTTTATTTGTGATGAAAAACTTAAAGGTGTTGCTTTCTTGTTCGACTTCTTCATCACTATCATTATTACTGTACTCGTAATGAACAGAATATTCTAATATAAAAGCATCTTTATCTGATTAAGGAACGTTTTTATTTTCTTTGAGTATACCTTCTAACTCTCCTAAACTTATTTTAGCCGGCCCATATTTTTCCTTTTTCAAATTCGTTAGAAAATTCCATAATTGAATTATTGATGGATTTTTTTTCTTTTCAATTCCTCGTCATGCAAAATTTCTAAAATTCTCTTAGGCTTCATTCTAAGTTCAACCAGCTCATTTATAATATCTTTGACATTTTCAGAAAAAAAGATTTTTGGAAGAATTTCCATCATGACTATGTTCAGCTCTAGCTCGAAATAAAATTACCTCAATACTTGTAGAATCATATAAGAGATAAATACCGGCATTGTATTGCTTACCCTTAAACTTAGCTAAATTGCACCTAAAAAACACTTTCTCTCCTTCGCCCATTTTATTCTTATAGGAATAGCTCCATATTTTTTCTCCCTTAATTTTACTTAGTGCTTCTTCACGTGACTTAAAACGAGAATCTTCCTCCCAGACGCGACACCTCTTAGTTATCCTTTTCTTAGTCACTACATTATCTTGAATACTCATTTCTGAATAAGATGATGATTGATATTCAGGTATTTGTATTAAGTTACTTGTCATTTGGTTAGTTTGCAGGATTTATCTGGGAATTTCTATTATTAATATTAGAATTATTGGTTAAATTATAATAACTTACATTTTCAAAAATTATGGCCAATTTTTGAAAAAGTACAGTAAATTTCATATTAGACCAGCACAATAAAATTTCATTTTAATGATATAGGATAGAATTTAATTTTAAAGAACACGAATTAAATTTCATCAAACCAAACTTTTCTAAGTGACACTTCGAATTCTTTAATTATTACTAAATATATATAACAAAGTCGAATAATGTTGTTTTCTAAAATACTAATACTGATGAAAAGATAAAAAACAACATAATTTTTTTCCGATTGTTTTGATTTTTTAACATAGCTTTTATTTTTTAACATAGATTTTTTTTATTTACTGAGTGATTAATTATTATACTTAGAAGTAATGTTTTTTACTTAGAAATTAATTTTTGTACTTAAAAAATATTGATTTACTGATATAATAATTATAATACATATAATTCGTTTATTTTACTTAGCGTTTTATAAAGAATACTTAGCTTTTTAATAAAAAATACATAGCGTTTTAATTAAAATACTTAGCGCTTAAATCCCCGCCATATATATCCCATATTATATTAATCATTGCCGATGATCGAAAGCACGTCGTCGCGGTATTGCTCTAGGAGCCTGATGAATAACAGTTTACCAAACTTTAACATTCTTTCATCAAGAAAATCGTTTCTTAGGGTGTTCCATAAGTTCTGTGTTTGTTATGTAATAATTTCTCTTACCACTTTGTCTTCTGTTTGGAAAAGTGTAAATTGCTATTCAAAAAAGTTTTTTTCTGTTCTTCTACTTTGTTATCATTAGTTTTTAGAGCAAACATAATTTTAATTTCGTTTTATGCTACATAAATGATGATTCCTAGTAGCAAAATTTTCATTTTTACAATTGCTTTACTTTTTATCGTAATCAAAAAGATGCTGTAATGTTTCAAGACATTTATACTGTTAGGAAAGATGCTTTGACTCTGAGGACTGCACTAGATTAGTATGTAAAAAAGTGAAAATGAAAATTTTCACCTTTACCATCCACTTTAGACAAGCTTTTGAAGGAGAATAGTCGTTATAAATGTCGAAAATTTAATGAAAGGATAAACTGTGATCTAGCAAAACTCTCCTGTTATCTTAAGTCCATTGGATTCACTCTAAAAGTAGGTGTTTGTATGCCTCATGAAATTAGAAAAAAAAACAGAAAACCTTTTCATGGCTGATCAACATCTCACCCGCCATCGACTAATTATATTTGACGAATTATTTGATTTTAAATAAATGGATTCAACAGTATATTTTATGATTTTATTTAAAAATGATTTAAATTTAACTTTAATAGTATTTTTCTTTTATTAATTTTTTATATATTATAAAAATTAAATAAATTATTAAAATAAATTACATTATAATTAAAGTTGCTAAAGATGATTAAGCGTTGTGCTTGATACATGTCTAAAATTTCATTTCTAAAAATTCTTTTTAACTATTTTAAAAAATTAAAATGATTGTTTTTTATATTTATAATTCAAAATATTTTACGAAACAAAATTTCTACTGAAAAGTAAATTTATATCTATTTATTTTATGATGATAAAATATTTAGCAAAAGACTTTCCTAAATTATGTTAGGATAAATTTTCGACAGTAAAATTTGTGAGGTAAAAATACAATGGAAAAATTGACAGACGGTAACCATTTGAGATTGTATCGCTCTTACAACAGTCTGATAAAATATTTTTTGGTTAACATAGACTAATTTAATTTTATTAAATAGAATAAAAATATTTTATATCTCGTGTCATCCAAAAACAGTTTCAATTTCTACTAAAATGTCTCTGGGTATAAATAGATATTTAATTTGAGTCTGAATAATAAAAAATCGAATAAATTAAAAAAATATATTTTTAACATAAATTAAAAAGTTAATGACAATAAACGAAATAACGCCATTACAAAATTTTAAGGTAATACAGGGTGATCCAAATGTTCCTTCTATATTTTGAATTTATATTACATTTTTTCATAACAAAATAATTAATTAAATTAAAAAAACAAGAAATTTTATTATAAAAAATATTTATTTTAATATACACTATGCTCAACAATACACATATAAAGTCTACCTTTAAAAGACATAAAATCATTAAAAGGACGAAAAATAAACAAAAAATGAAATACTTAACACTAGAAAGACGGCACATTTGAACTACCTAAAAGGACGGATGTGGTCATTTTGACCACATACATAACTATTGATGATTTTTCTTCTCATTTTTTATTTTCACTTACAGAACTGTGTCAAGTCAATAAATTCGATTAAATGTTGCATTTATAGTCACTTCCAGGATCACACACACGTATATTATGGAGGGGTACTATTGCATTAGATGTCATTTTTCGTTATTGACAAATCCAACTTTTGAGTCCGATAAGCGAAAAATTTAAAACTATTATTCAATATAGATACCCACTTTTGAAAATGAAATTATATATTTTCGAGCAAAAAAATATTTGATTTTTTGATTAACACAGGTCCTCAATTATATGAATAACATGATTCGTTAATTATTGTTGTCAAAAATATATTTATTGATCCACGGATGAAATTTAATTTTCAAACATTTATTGATTATTGAAGTTTTATCCAGCTTAGCTATACATAAAGTATCCACATTTTTGCTCTTATGATAGGCATAGATAGATCATATGCACAATCATTATTTCATCCATGCCTCGTCGTCACATACCAGTTCAGTCATAAGTTGAAAAGAGCAAGTCATCAAGTGAAGATGAAATCTTGCCATTGAGAGAGAGAATAAAGCGTGGGATTCTACCAACCAAGGGAAGTGGATGCGGCCTGTTGGAAGCAAATTCAAGCCTCATTGGTGTAGCTCCTGGTCGTGGTCTTTTTTTAAAGAAAGCATCAAGTGGCGAGGGTGGAATTCTTGGACGTGACCTTTCATCAAAGAAAACATCAAGCGAAAATCGAGGAATTTTTGGAATGGTAGCTGACGGACGTGAAAGAAGATCAGCTGCGACAAAAGCCTTATGCTCACTATGGAATATAAAGGATGATGAGTCAGGTGACGATGATCTTAGCACAGATAAAGCTGTGAAAAAAAGTATATAAATCAGACAGTAGCGATTTTGAAGAGAATGATGAAAGTTTGGACGATAGCGACTCGTGTTTAGAAGAGACAATTTTCACAGAGGAAATGCAAGGGAAAGATGGAACACTCAGGCAATCGGTTGCTGACGAAGTGAGTGGAAGAATCCCAGATTACAATGCTTTCACTGGAAAAAGTGGATGCACACCCAAAACCCTCCGTTCTATCAATCCTTCTGTAGAATGCAGTGCTTTTATCATTTTATTTGATGACAGCAAGCTGCGTCACGTTTCAAAATGCACAGAGAGAGGCACAAAGACGACTTGCAGCTGACACTTGGAGAATTTTAATTGGCGAATTACAAGTATTTTATTGGCTTGCTGTTCATTCCTGGTGCATGTTTTGCCTCCAACATTCCACTAACCAAATTGTGGAACAGGAATTGGGGAATGGCAATTTTTTCTTCAACCATGTCACGCGATCAATTCAAAGATATAATGCGATATTTATGTTTTGATGACAAATCTACAAGAAGCGAAAGATTGAAAAATGATAAGTTTACCATGATTGTATGGCTTTTTGATCGATTCTTAGAAAATTTTCAATCTGCTTTCTATCCAGGCGTGGAGCTTACGATCGATGAACAACTTTTGCCTAGCAAATGTTCATACCATATATGACCAATAAGTCTGACAAGATTGGGATAAAATTTTGGCTCTTGTGTGATACAGCAACTAAGTACGTATTGAATGCTCAACCTTACCTGGGAAAAGATAGCTTCAGGCCACCCAAAAAACAACTCAGTCATCACGTAACAACGGATCTAATCAGACAGTATGTAGGCAAAGGACACAACCTAACAGTGGATAACTTTTTCACCTCCTAAGCCCTCGCGAAGGAGTTAAAAGAAAAGTGTTGGGACTTTTCGATGGACCAGACGTGAAATACCAAATGCAATCCACACCATGCATTGTAAAATGAAAAGGTATGACTCTCTCATTTTGTGACCAGTCTCAAATAGCAACACTGTACAAATCAAAACCGAAAAAGGCAGTCCTTCTACTCAGTTCTCAGCACATGAAATGCCAAATTGATAAATGCCACCGAAAAAGACTCCCGGAAACAATTGAATATTATAACAAGACAAAACACAGTGTTGATAAATTTGACCAAATGACTCGCCTTTACACAACCAAAGCACAATCAAGAAGATGGCCAATTCATGTCTTCTATAACTTATTTGATTTCGCCAGGCTAAATTCATGGATCATCTTCAAAAAATCAACAGGGTGAAAAATTTCAAGATTGGATTATCCTCTTGCTCTCGGTGAACGATTGTGTAGAGAAATGAATGATTCGCCTCGTCATGATCCAACCCCATCGCCCAGCAGCATCAACAGTATTAGTGAGTCCCAAATTCGCCACAAATGCCAGATTTCTGGTCATTATAACAAAACAAAGGATATTTGTTCAAAGTGTCAAAAGTTTTGCAGTGGATCTTGTGTGGGATATAAGCAAGTGAAAGTTACGTGCTTCAAATGCTCTGAAAGCCGATCTTGATCCAATGTATATTGAGAAGATGATATTCTCAATATTATTAAGTTACTGTAATTATATAATATTGTTCTCGTTGTGCTTTTCTTGATCACGAAGATTTCCCGGTTATTTGTGTTCATTCAATAAAGGCAATTGGAACGCATTACTTATTTTGCGTCAAATTTAATGTATAAAATATCCAAAATGTAAGGGACGACACAATAGTTATTCTATGGCTTAAATATCTGGTTCTCCCACTCGCAATGACACATATGGTGGAGCACATTCAAACTTTCTAACTAAAGTGGTAAAAATGACCACAACCATCGTTTTAGTTAGTTTGTGAATGTGATCATGAAGAAACTAGGAAAGGAGCCAAATTAATTGATGACATTTGGTGCAAATGTACCTCAGTTCATATCATGAAAAGTCACGAAATTGCAGTCTCCACCAACAATTCTGTCAATAGTTGCATATGCTTAAACATGAAATGTGGTCAAAATGACCACATCCGTCTTTCTAGTGTTAAACGGTAGTTTAAGACCACCCTGTAGAGCTGAAAAATTTTATCGTCATCATCCTTTACGATTTAAGTTATGTTATCTGTTTAATAAAATCAATCAAAAACTACTAAGAACATAGTTCAGAGTACCATTTGAACATTAATTTTAGGATTACGAGATTTAATTAACAATTCTTCTAACGATTTACTCTCTCAATAAGCGTAGACTCGTTTGCAGAGAAAATGGATAATCTTTGAAAAAAATATTGGGGTAGAGTATTATTATCAACATCACAATTTGAGTGAACACATTTATTTACAACATAAACAGAATCATTTCCATTAGGAGTTTCTACTGAAAGTTTCGTTCTTGATTAATATCTTTTTGTGTCTACATTCAAACCTTTGATTAATGAATGAGACTTTATTAATATTAACTTTAAATTTCTCAAAATTTAATTGGCTAAAATTCAATAAGTAAATTTTAAATAAAACATTAGTTTTTAAATTATATTAAATTCAATAAGTTAAACCGCTTATTAAAATATTAAAATTTATAATTAAAAAACTTTTAATTAAGTTGTATTTAAATATTAATCTCATTAGATTTAAATAATTAATCTATAACATATCAATCCCTTCTGAGTAGGAGAGTCACTAATCTAAACAGCGTTTAAACAACAAACTTACAACATTCAAGATTTTCCCTCACAAGCATCATGTATAGTATTTTTAATAAAATCTCATATTTCAATATTAGTGTTTAATTCTTATTTTAGTAGTGTTTAGTTAATCTAATATAAGACATTCCTCAATCATTCAGTTCTCATATTGAATCGGTAAAAAGTAAATAATTAGTGAAATGTTGATGAAGGTAAAATATTTGAAAAATAATATCGAAAAAACAATTTTAAATGGATATTTTGTTTATAAATTTGTTAATAAATTAATTTGGCTTTCAAATAAAAGAAAAAGTACCATATGCGTGGCAAGACATTATCAGCATCAATAAATTCTGTCCACATTGCAGCTTCCCCTCCTAATATATTGTCTCGCCAATCATCATTTAAGGGAACATTTCCGTAATCATTCATGATCATTTGACTGCCGAATTCATCTCCAGGATCACATAAATAATGATTGACCCATTGAGAACCATATTCCAGTCGGTCAAGATACCAACATGCCGAATAAATAACCTTAATGTTTTGCTTAGCTAAAGATGCAGCTTCAGATGTAGATTGACTTTTCCATAGCTGTACTATGGTACCCTTCTTTAGAAGAGAGTTTCGTTCATAAGCCTCTTGCCATACTATAAAACCACGCTGTTTTTGATTATTTGAGAGACCGAGTTTTGTAATTATATTTTGAAGTTTTCGAGTGTAAAAGTCAATTAAAGAATCAACGGAAAACATTCCTCTTGATCTCATCCAGTTTTGTATTGCTTGGTTGCTTGTAATACAGGAAGTAGCAACTTCATCAGATCCCAAGTGAATCCACTGGTCTGGAAATAACTCTATCACATCTTTATATAAACTAGTCAATAAACGATAGGTTGATGCAGCAGCCATATTCAGCGGTCCATAATTACCAGACCATTTACCATTTATATCAATACATCTAACCATAATTTCAGGATGACTCTTTCTCCAACTTAACGCATGACTTGGAGTATCGATTTCAGGAACTACTCGGATGCCTCTTAATCGTGCATACTCAATTATTTCCCGAACAACTTCCGGTTTATATACTTTGAATTCAGGATCATAGGAACCATATTGAGCAAATTCGGGATGATTATCTGTAACGAGGGGAAATGATTGATCATCTGTAATGTGCCAATGAAAAACATTCAGTTTGTTCATTGCCATTGCATCGAGATTCTTCAAGATTATGTCTTTTGGAATGAAGTGCCTTGCAGTGTCCAGCAAAATTCCCCGGTGCTTAAATCGAGGTTGATCTTGAATTTTAGTTTCGTTGATAAATATTCTTCCCGCTCTTGTTCTCCACATTAATTGGATCAAACTTTCCAATGCTCTTAAAGCACCCCAAGTTTCTTTGGAGGAAATAAATATTCCTTTGGAAGACACTGTTATGGCGTATGTTTCATTCATGTACAAACTTGGCCAATGGTGACCATTTGATTCGACATAAATATTAACAATATGCAATTCGCTTCTCAATGTTGATGAATGAGAGTACGCAAAATTGTTTTTCGATATTTGAGTTTCACTTGGTAGTAGAAGATCTCCGACAGAAGCTTTATCAAGAATTGGTTCTTGGTGACTCCAGTTGGGCGGGTAGTATGACACTGTTTTATGAGCACAAATCATTTCCCGGTAACGCGCCGATGCTTCCTAAAATAAAATACCACTTTAATGAAATAACATTCGTCAAAAACTTTAAGCATGAATAAATAAAAACTAAATAAAGTAACAACTAATACAAATATGATCAGAAAATTTGTAAAGGAAGAAGTTTGGTCGATCGACTCAATTTGATCGTACGAGTTTGATCGAATTTGATCGGCATACAAGAGAAAATATTCAAAAACACACGAGAGTGTGTGCGTGTGTGTAGGTCATTGTTTTAATGATATACAAGGTATTGATCATGTTTTTCATTCCGGGATAAGGGTTTTACCTTTTCCGAATCGCGGGATTCAGAATACATTTTTATCATTCAAAGACAAGAGACATACTGTTTAGTTAATAATATTTTTCCAACTTTTTCGGAAACTAAACAAGAACTAAATCTTCACTGATCGGCTTATGTTCAAAACTATCTACCAATAACTGCATCTGAAAAAAATATTGTTCTTTACACTTAGACCATACTCTAGTATTTATAAATATGACAATACCACTTCAAAAATCACTGAAATACTTTATTTTATAAAAAAGAACATTGTAAATTTATAAGTAATTATAAAGGATATATAATTTTATTTGTGCAATAAAAAATAGACATGAAATGATTTTAACAATAAATAACTGTACTTGAGTTTAGTGAAAATATCGATGGACTACTGTTGCTTTATAGTACCATTGTTCTACTATTCTAAATAAATTTTAAACGCCAAATACATAGGAGAGACATCAATTTACCGCAGTAAGGGAATCCAAGAACACAGTCGTGATGAAAGTGGGAGTCTGATTGCAATAGATATAAAGCATTGTAAGGTGGATATAAAATCTCAATATTTTAAAATTCTGTGAACTCAATTTAAGAATTATTGGGAGAGATCAACAAAATTAAATAAACGGCATATATAAATAATAACCGTGGAAAATGCAAAAATGTACCGCTGATTCCATAAAAATTTGCCGCGGAAAAGTCGTGTTCCTGGTCATCAGTACATCATTTAAAAACATTCAAAAAAATTTGTAGAGAATGTGGTTTGAACGTTAACTTTAGGATATAATGATATTATCTTCACAAGTGAAATAAGGGGATATCTTCGAAAATTTATAGAGGCCAGCAAATCATATTTGAAATAAAATGTTCTCTCCATTTAACAAAACTACGAAGACTGATTATATTTCATAATGAATTAGTAATTATCTATCACGTAACAATTGACCTCATCTTATGTCAATGTATCACGATCCGTTGGCAAGGCATTTTGTAACTAGTAACGATAGGGTTGGTATGACATGGTTCGAGATTAAGATAGCATCTTTCGAGGACGCGATTCTTTTCCTTTTATGCTAATTTGATGACAAAATATAATTATTAAATCCAGTATTATTGAATTATGACGGAGGATATTAATAAAAAAATAAAATAAACATGAATCATTTTTAATATATTTCAGTTTTACACGTCTTTAGAACATTAAGTTTTCCGACAATTTGATAATTATTACAAAGTTGATTTGTCCTCAGGAAAACCATCTGCGAATCTCTCATAAGCATGTGTTGTTCTAGATTGATAAATTAAGAATGACTGTCGAAAGCAGATCATTCGAACTATATTAACATTTTACTTTTTCAACAAAATATTAAATGTAGGGTTGCCTCATAAGTTTTGTCGATCACATATATCTATTCAATATGTTAACTGCAGATATACTTGCATCACATAAATAATTCTTATATATTTGCAATCCCTAATAAAATGTGAATTAGATTAAATAGCATTTGCGATCTACTTATGTCCAATAATTTTTATTTTCTGATATAAATGAATTTTGTTTTAATAAAATAATAGCATTTTCGTAAATTTCGCACATTTTCATCATCCTAATGGATTTAAATTGCTCTGATATTTGTAAATTAATTTACTATTGCTGGAAAAGGGATGTAACACCCTCACAGATGACTGGCGAAATTAAAACGGCCTTGGAGTTGGAACAGTCTCAAAGAGAACATGTGAAAGGTGGATTTCCAATTTTCATGAAAACAACTTTAAAACAGATGATCAAGTCCGCGAATGGCGCCTTCTGTTGACATAGACGAGAAGATAATAGAGTTTCTGACTGAAGACAAGAGTGCAACAACGAGGAACATTACAGAGGGAATTGATCAGGATAAAACCACAGTGTGCCTGCACTTGAATGCAATGGGATAACGTGTTTTTTTGGTGTTTTATGCGACAAAACTTATGAGGCAACCGTATACTTAAAAAATTATTATTAATTTGATATTAAAATATGTTCGAAATGTAATATATTTGTCTAAAAAGTGTGTTTGTTTGTTTGCCAGTCACGCTATGATCAAAATGTGAAATTGCGGAGGAACCCTAGCGAATCCACGTAAGGACGTGGTCAATCTGGATAGCCCGCATCAAGGCAGTTCCGTCAGTACAGTGCCTTCGCTGAAAGAGGCTGGGAAGCCGACGAAATCCACCGAAAACCGTGCATGTCGTTAAATTGTTAAATCAACAACGATTTCGAATAATCTCGATTTGGATGATTCCAACAATGAATTTCGTCAGAATTCTTTTAAAAATATTAATAAAATATTTATTAAATCGATAAATGACAATTTATATCATTTATTTACTAACTATGTTGCTATAAATCAATTTAGTATTGTAAGTACCGTTTATGGCACTTTCATTATTAACAGATTCAAAGCTCTTAACTCAACACCAAATGTTTTTTATTAATATTACAAGTAGAGATTTTCAAACAAATTTTCGTTAATTAAAATTGTCGTTTGGCCCCATAAATTTTATTCTACTTTAAATTTTAACAATTTACCTTTTTTTGAAATTTTATTTAATCAAGATTTTTATTACTTTTAAAAATAAGATATATTATACATAAAATTAATTTATTCAATTTCTAATAAAATCTAATTAATTTGTAAAAAAACATCATAACTTAAAAATAACTTAATATATTCTAAAAATTAAAAAATAATGGAAAATTATGTTTAAAAACAAAAACACGCCATTTGTTAAATTTATTTTTTACGACAATTAATTTAGACGGTATAACCGTCATTGTCAGGTCTCAAGAAAGAAATGAATTTTAAAAATGAATTTTTTTGTGTTTTGTAATAAATCTCCAACCCCATTTGGATTATGTTCGGATCTCGTATATAAATTTACATGTAATGGGTGTAATGCCACATACATTGGAGAGAC
>MQRK01253695.1:9661-25210 GCA_001938485.1 Girardia tigrina
TAATTTTAATTCCAAGTTTTGTTAGACTAAATATTATTTTATTTGAAGTTACTAATTTTACTAAAAGAATTATTTAAAAATTTCCTATATAAAATTTTTTCAAAAGTGTTCACATGTATTTTTTCAGAACCCTAACAATATGATCGAATATTTCATGCAATAAAAAAGCTTCAGAATGGTCTGGCACCTAGGTTATAATGATTGATTTTGAGACAGCTTCCATTAATTCTATCAAGGATCATTTCCCAGGAGTTGCAATTAGAAGGTGCTTCTTTCATTTTACCCAGTGTATTTATAGAAGTATTCAAGCTAAAGGTTTGCAGCACAGCTATGAAAGTGATGCAGATTTTGCTTTAAAAATGAGAATGATAATAGCGTTTGAGTTTGTTCCTCCTGGTAATGTTGTGGCAGCTTTTGAAGAGTTGTATGACACCAATGTAATTCCTTGTGATTATTTTGAGGATACCTGGATAGGTAGACCAATGCGTCGTAACCAGCGTAGACCTCCCTGTTTTCAATACATCATTTGGAATTATTATGCATCTGTCAAAGACGGTCTACCCAAAACAAATGACTCAGTTAAAGGATGGCAAATGAGTTGTTTGGGAGTTGTTGGTGCGTATCATCCTATCATTCTGAAATTCGTAAACTGCCTGAAAGCAAAACAATCAAGAAATAAAATGAAAATTGAACACTATCTCAGTGGCCAACCCATACCTCCGGGAAAACGTAAATATCGTGATTATGATGCTATAATCCAAAATATAGTCATCATTGATTTTAACATTCTATTCCAAAACTGTGCCCTGTAGACGGTTTAGATGAACTGTCCGCACCACTGCTTGTTAAAGTAAACCACGCAAATGTATCACAGGCTCTAATTCAGTGCTGCAGTGATTTTCAAATTAATTTTCAGAATGTGCTGTTATTCGTAACTGACAGTGCCTCGTATTTTGCCAAAGCGTGGAAGGACATTCTCTTGCTGTGGATTAACTGTCAACACATGCACTGTCATGCACACATTATATCTCTTTCTGGTAATGTTATGCGACTGAAAATGCCTGACATCGATCGTTGCGTCTCACAATTAAAGTCCTGCCTCGTTAAGGTACCGGCTCGCCGAAATCGCTTTCTTCGGCATCTACAATCACGTGCATTTGAATTACATTCTCTTCCTCCAGAACCTGTTTTAATGCGATGGAACACGTCCTTTACCACGCATCCTTCATTCCGCATTATTCTGCCTTCATTAGCAAGGAGCGTGAGGAAGAATGAGACAGCGCAGCTTTGTTGGAGCTACCGTCTCTTCTTTCATCAAGCAGTCTAAGTGATCATTTCACTTTCCTCGCTTGATCGCTGCACTGAATGTGCGCCAACCACGAAAGCCTCAAGTCCACGAGGTTTATAACCTAATGCAAGACTTGACCTCTTGGCTTATCAACCTTTCTTCTTCAGCCATTGACGAAAATCAGGCTTCTGTCACTACTGCGGCAGCACTGAAATTGAAAGGGTATTTGCTGGAAAAAAAGCAGCCATGCATTCGTTTCTTAAAAGCTGTGCGCATTCTTGATCCATCTCAGTTACCAGCGATCAAAGTTTCCTACTACACAGTATTGAAGGCAGATTTGAGACTTCCTGACACTTGCGATGAAGAGTGGCTAGTTTACCTTCTATTAGTTGGAGATATCAGCACAATTTTTACCAATCCCATACAGTTTTCGAAATCTGTTCAAAATCGTGTTCCAAATATTGCTGCGCGTGCTGTTTTACTTCTACAGTTCAATGTCCACAGCGGTGATGTGGAACGGTCATTCAGTGCTTTCAACCAAGTGTTTACTTCTCTCAGACAGCGATTGACTCCGGAAAACACCGCTAGGTTTTTGCGACTGTATTTAAATAAAGTTTGAAGTAGTAAATTATGCCTTCTTATGGAAACATATATATCTATATTAGTCGTATGAGACTTTTTTATTGTAATATGTGTGAATGTTTATAGTCATAGATAAAAAATTATTTAACATACTTAACACTATGGATGAAAATAACTATATAGATAACATAAATTCAGGTACAGTGCGTATTTATGCACCAAAATGAAATAAACGGAATATGTAAAGTATAACCGCGGAAAATGCAAAAATTTACCGCGGAAATGTCGTGTCCCTGGTCATCAATCATAATACTGAAACCAATTTACTAGACTATTTACGTGGGTTAGCCCATAATATTAATTATATTTGAATACTTGTCATTTTTTTTAATTGAAATAAATTAATTGTTGCAAGAAATGTTTTTTTTTGATAAATTATTTATTTTAGAAATCGTTTTTAGAGGATTTTTTCTCGAGGAATGGTTTTTTGAAGTTTCCGGACATAATTGTGTATGCGTTCCTGTAATGATTTTCTATTTTATTTCTTGTATTTGATTTTTATCAGCTCTCTGTGACCAGTTAGATATATAAATATTAATGGTGGATTAATAAGTATTTATCGTGTATTAATACATATTTGTGGTATATTAATAAATCTGAATGATTATTGGTCACGCGTTTGCACTGAGATGTAATAGTTGTGATAGATGTAATATTTGACCACTAGAAAATTAAAAACCAAAACTCTGCATTTGTAAAAAATAAATAATAGCACTAATAAAGGTACATTAGTCAAAGAACATTGAAAAAATTCAATTCGAACACTTACCCACACCATTAGTAAAATTTGGGTTGACCAATATAAATTGTTTTGAATTATTTTTTATTTTTAGAAAATCTTTACGGTGATATTTATACTTTATCTCAAGACTTTATTAGAAATTTGTCAAATCAAATAATGATGTATGTTTGTGATTGGTAAAATGTTTCTTTTGAAAAGAGCTAACGTTTTCTGAGTCCATTGTCATTAAGAAATATATAATTTTACTTTAAAATATTTGTTCGGATTTCTTTGATTTAAAAGGTGATTTTTCGAATGTAGTGATCGAAATTTAAACAAAAAAACATGACAGTTTTGTTTTAATAATATTTGATGGCACAACTTTAAATGAAATAAATCATTTTGTGTTTTGAATAAAAATTATAAACGTTCCTTTTTATATTTTCGATCAATATTGTATATTAATCATAGTTCGGATGTTTTTACCCGATGCTGATATTGACGGGAACCGCACCATGCAGCAACCGGCTCCAATCGGTCGGATCCCGTGCACCATCACCTCGTACAAGTTGGCGACACATGATGGATTCCCACAGTCTCGTAGGTCGCACACTCGGGCCGTATTTCGACAAACGGAGCGGTATCGGCGTTCACGGAAGCGGAACCACTGGGAGCCGATCGCGGGACCGCCATCCCATGGCATATCGACCGATGATCACCGGACCCGATCGGCAACCAGTCGACGTCGAACCGAGGCGGCGATCTCTCCGGGAACCAAGTCCCGGGTACGTCTAAGAGGTGCCGGCCGTCGCCATTCGGCCTGGCTGCCGGCACCACATTGAAGTAGAGTAATTAATTGAAAAATGCTTTTGTTAGAGCTTTTTTAAAGAAATTGATTATTAAACATACAGGGTTATCAACTAAGTTTTTTCCGAAAATAACAAAAACTATCAAATATAATGTCCAATCATTCATCATCATCAGCCAACTGTTCAAAATAGCAGTCATTATGTCAATGCAACGTTGCCAACGTCCTGGCAACTTATTGATACCATTCTCGAAGAAGGATACGGCCATGGTGTTCAACCACTCCTGAACCTCCTCAGAAGATGAACAGTTCTGACCTTTCAAAGCTCCTTTCATTGGTGAAAATATATAGTAGTCTGAAGGAGCCAGATCCAGTAAATAGGGGATATGTGGCAGGATGTTTAGATGCATTTTGGCAATCTTGACCTGGGTGAGATGTGCCGTAAGTGGACATGCGTTGTCCTGAACAAGGTACAGAAAACCGCCCGTGGTTTTCCGTCGTCGTTTTACCAGGATAGCTGTCTTCAGCTTTTCCAGCAAACTGCAGTAGTGTGTTGCCGTCATGGTTTTTCCATTTTCTAACACATCCATCAAGATCACACCTTTCGAATCCCAGAAGACGGTAGCCAGATGCTTCCTCGTAGTTAAGCTTACTTTGGATTCTGTAGCAGGTTCATCGCCACTTCCACGCCAAGATTTGTGAGTGTATGAGAATGTATTCTTCCTGAATACCCACATCTCATCCACAGTCACTATACGGGGCAAGAAATTGTTGCTGTGGTACATAACAAGCAGTTTTTCACACACAGACATTCTCTTTTCCTTAGCAGCTTCTGTTAAAACATGTGGAACCCACACGTTGGCGAGGTAACGTTTGTTCATTTTCATGAGATTCTGATGCACTGCTTCGTAGCTAATTCCAATTTCTTGGTTAATGAATCTCGTTGTGGCAAATTTATTTTCTTCTAGAATTCGTTCTATATCTGCAGCCACCTCATAAGAAGGTCGTCCACTACGAACTTTTTCATTTACCTCGAAATTACCGTTATCGAATTTCTTTACCCAGTTGGAACATGTACATGACGTAGTTGTTCCTTCCCCCAGTGTGTTGTTTATCTCTTTTGCAATGTCTACAGCTGATAATTTACGCTTCCAACAATAGAAAATAAGAAATTCATAGTTTACTTTGAAAGATGGCAAAATATTGTAATATCGTATTACTCTAAATAAACAATTTTTAATTTATTGTATTTTTTATTATGTAAACTGAAATAAATATTAATAAACTTTTGATAGTTTTAATGTGCATTAATTACAATATGTACACCAAATTTGGATTTCTTAGCGGTCATAGATCTCCAGATACAACGACAAATGCATTGGAAAAAAACTTAGTTGACAA
Organism: Girardia tigrina; assembly: GCA_001938485.1. Taxonomy (NCBI): domain Eukaryota; kingdom Metazoa; phylum Platyhelminthes; order Tricladida; family Dugesiidae; genus Girardia; species Girardia tigrina. Next base: position 14,522 of record MQRK01253695.1, read on the forward strand.
CCCTGGATTTTGAAAATTCATACTCCCTCATCAAAAATTTATACTTTATACTCAGCTCATATTTATAGTTTATGTTCAAACTTTAATTGAAAATTGTAAATTTATATATTTTGTTATTTAGTAGTTATTTTATTAATTTTTAAACTTTATTTAATGACATCTTTTTTGAATCTTGACAAGTATTAATATATCATATTTCATTTTGATTAGAAACGATTTGATTAATGTACGTGAAAGTTTTAATCACCGAACAATTAATCGAACCACCTGAAAAACATTAACGGCTTTCCATTTTACTTATTAATAAAAATGTAGAGATTTTCAATGAATTATTTTTCGAGGAATTGTTTTTCGAAGAATTTTTTTTCGAGGAATTGTTATTCGATGAATTGTTTTTCGAAGAATTGGTTATTCGAATTTTCCGGTAATCGTCCCAATGAGCCCCCACCAGCGCCAAATAGCCATCTCCACGCATGGCACGATTACGTTTTGCGAACAACGGTATACCATCTACATGCACTTGATGCGGCAGATATAGACCTGTGATTGTTTCAATGGTGACATACATGAATACGGAGGTCCAGGTTTTACAAATACTTCATCGACAACCTTGTTTGCACCTCGCGTTTCGGACCAGGACCTATCAGGTTGAACGCTTTCGGCAGGAGCAGCCTCCATTTCTGAGTAAATATTGTCGATATCGGTATGAAGCCGTCAGTGTTCGAGGTTGCATTATATTGCGCAATCTTGTCGCTCACCGGGCGTCCGCTCCTAGCCACCATTCGCTTAATTGTCCTATGGCTGCGTTCCACAATCCCATTACCATTCGGACGGTTTATAGATCTTAAGTGGACGTCGATACCGGCCCGTTCCAGTAGCTTAAGCACTCCTAATCCCATAAATGTACTGTAATTATCTTTAGGTGGGCCGAATTCGTTCCAGATGCTGCTCATCGCAGAGCAAATGTCTGCTTTGTTTTCCTATGCAATTTGGCTTTGAATCATGAAGCACCCCGGACCACAGTTCCCCATTGTGAGGAACTTTGCCGCACCGATGTGTGTCACATCCACCGCAATTCGAGTCCATGATTTTTTTCACTCCGAGCTCACTACTCCACACTGGATTGGTGATGGGTCGATTGACGCACACTGTTCAAACTGCTGTACCACAGCTTTTAACTGATCTTCTGATACTTTGCCCAGTTAGTTATTACTTGAAATTTTGTCAAACATTTTGACGTGTCGTCCACTGGATAGTTCAGCGGCGACCGGCACATCTTATTTGCAATGGATTCTATTATATGTCGGTCCCCGAAAAGTGTCGTCAAGTACGCGGTGATCGATATTGTTAGGAACGTGATAGAGTGCGGTTGGCCGTGCCTCATCGCTAATATCGATCCTGTAGGCGGTGTCGTGTCGGTCGGTGGTTTACTCGACGAGTTTGAGTGAATCGTCAGAGTGCCAATTCGTTGAAAAGAGACAACATTGATCAAGAAAATATTTATTTGGTATATTCAAAAATTTTCAACTTTACATTTTACATCATGAATTGTAAAACAATTATTAATTTAAGTGTTACATTTTTTTGTAAATTGTTTTTTTTCATTGATTGAACGGAGCACCACACTTTGATTTACGAAAATTTATCGAACTGTTATTTTTGCATTTTGTGTTACGAATTTTACTCAATTAGATATGTACAAAAATTTTACCATTCGGTGAACGAACATTTAATCTCCAAAATAAAATGGGCGTGGCACAAACACAAAATCCATGAATTTCAAATCTGACACTACCACTTTATCTTTATTACCGTCCGATTTTTGGAACAACCTAGAGATCGAGGGGAACAGTAACCATTTAAATACACAATATTATACTTTGTGTCAATATATTCGGGATAAACACGGAATGGGTTGAATCTTTCTCTATTTATTTTAACAATAAAATTTATTATGTATAGGTTATCTAATTTTTGATGAAAATTACAATCTTATCTTATAAAAGCCCAAGTCACTCACTGCTTCACTAACGCTCATATTATCTACTTACAATTGTAAGTAGATATTTATATTAATAATAATTCATATGGAAAATTATTATTAGCAGAATTAATCATGATAATTTTCCATATGAATTATTATTAATATAATTATCTACTTACAATTGTAATTATATAATTATATAACTATATAATTATATCCGTCATACATGACGGGTTATTTACTAGTTTCTTTTATAATTTAGAAGACACATGAAATGTAGTAAATTTATTTGACTTATGAATAGGAATATGATTAGTGGAGGGTGTGACATACATAAATTAAATACATTTAAATAAATACATTTAAATAATGAAATCAGATACAAAACGAAGCTAAAATGATTTTAGATTTCAGTTTTACAATTTGGGAACAACAGTTAAAGGTTTCATCTAAGTTCAAATGATTTTGATTCCAAAACTAAAACTGCAATAAAATGTTTTACCTTGAATCTTCTTTTGCATTTGCCTACTTAAATATGTATTTTTTTTACTAAAATATGGGGAATATACTATTTCTATGCCCTCGGGGTTTGTTACTGAAATAAGGAACTATTTACTAATCTAAGGGATATTTTATTATTTGTCCCATAAAATTGATTTGCTACAAAAATAGAATTGGAATTTTAGTTTTATACCATTATTAAACACTTCAATAAAAAAATTTATTATAAACAAATTTTTTCCTTATGCTATATTACAAATATCTTTTTATTCATAAATCTGCCGTTTTATTTTTTTCCATATCCAAAATATTTAGTTAACTTTTCTTTGATTATAAAAAGTAAAATATTCTGAGGAATAACTTTAATAAAGGATGGAACAAATCCTTTATAAAATCCTGAAGGTCCTAATAATGCAATTTCTTTGACACATGATAATATGTTGCTGTAATGGTTGGTGGGGGCACTCATCAGTCTGTTTTTAATCACATCAAATGGTAGTACAAGAGCCACCATTGCCAATCCTGATCCGAAACCAGATAAAATATGAGTATATATATTATTACTAAACATTTCATATTGTAATAAACGATATTTACACTCTTCATAACCTGCTGCTTGACCTAACGTTCCGATTGCTGCCTTGCTGCTAGTCATAGTTAATCCTTTATACAACGTGAATAAGCCTTCATGTTTGATGATTCTTATTAACCCATTAAACACATTTCCGTAATTTCTTCTTAATTCAGGTGGTAGTTTCAAATCATTTTGCATTCTTACTTTAACAACATCCGTAGGATTTCCAACGATTCCTCCACAAAGTCCAGCTGAAACTGATGCAACTGTATTATGAAATGCAGTTAATTTTTTATCATTTCCATATTTATTTTTATACGCTTCATAGAATCCCAATCGACTCATAGTTGAACTCATATGACGAATGATATTTGCATCTAATCCTTTATACATTCCTTTAAATCCTTCATTTCTAATTACATGTTCTCCCATATGGAACAATCCTTTCTCTTTCTGTTGTTGAGTTTGCAGATGAACCTTCAAAAGATCTAAAGGATGTGTTACACATATTGCTATTGTACTGGACAGGCCACCAAAATACCATTTCGATACTTTAGTTGCATTATATTTACCGTTACTTGACATAATCACTTGACATGATTATTTTTAAGTTTATATAAAAAGTTACATGCCATTTATTGAGTAATTATATTTTTCAATAATTTTCGGAAAATATTTTGCGGAAAAAATCAAATAATAAATTATATTAAAATATAGAATCCTTGTTTACATTCTTTCGGACTGGGTATTAAAATCTTATAACGGAGTTTTTAGGCTTACCTAATCTCCAGAAGTACTAGATATACGTTAATCTAACAAATGTGTTCGGACATTATAGTATTTAAGTAGTGTACCTTACTGTGTTGCTTCTTCTCTATAGTTTTTCTACAGTTTACCTAAAAAATCATGGGATTTATTTTTCTATTTATTTATTAATTCAAAAGTGAACATACATTTTGTCCGCAATCATTTTGTCGAAATTATTTTTTCAAAACTCATTTTTTTCGAAATTAACTTTGTCGAAATTCATTTTAATAAATGATTTTAAATAATTTGAATAAAATTTAGATTTATTACTGGTAAAAGTTATATTTTAAAAAAGTATTATAAGAAATTATTTGAAAATCAATTTAGTAATTTACTTAATTTATTATTTACAAGACTCGAAATTAATATTTCGTCTATAAATTGTAACATATTTATTAACACAAAATTTGACACAATACTATTATTAAGAACACCAATGGATAACGCGTCTGACTTCGAATCAGAAGATTCCAGGTTCGAGTCCTTGCGTGGTCGCCATATTAAGAACACCAATTTGACTTTTTATATTTTTCTTTATATTTTTATTTATATGTAAGAACATGCAACAAATTCCCGTCTTGTTTCTCGTTTGTGGAATCGTTTCGTTCGCCTTTTTTCTCCTTCATGAGTCGTGTTTGAGACGAATGCGTTCTTTCGATGATCGCTGCTCACCAAAAAATTTTTACTGCTCATCATCAACGCTTCCAAACCGTGGACTACTTCCGAAGCTACTCTTCTAATTTCAGCCTCCTGTTCGACCCAATCCTTCAAGGCTGTCACTCCTTCATCGAGACCCAATACTCTACGGTGCCTTTCCCACATGAAGACCATCTCTTCCGGTAATTTTCTTATCAGATGTTGAAGCAACAGTCCATTCTCCAGTTCTCCAGGCTTGCCGATGCATTTTAACCGCAATACGAGGCTCTCCAACAATGCTACATGTTGATCTAACTGTTTTGCATCTGATCCACTCTAGCATTGCTCGATATGCTCCATCGACTCAACCGAAATTGCCAAGCATCTCTTGGGCCTCACCTTCCAAGCACTGCTTCAGTTGTCGTTGCTTGTCGACGTCCGAAAGCTCCGATTTCCCCACACACTCCTCGAATGTTTGTCGCAATTTTCTGTAATCCATCATTCTCCCTGAGAACCACGGGAGCTGTATTATTTTCAGGTGGGAGGCGTTCAAAATCCTCATCGGTGCCATCGCCAATTCAGTTTTTACGACTTCTTCCTGCCTGTTTCGCATTTTTTTCCATTCTCGGAAGACTTCCTCATTGAATTGGTCTAAAAGTTCAATTTGCACTTCGAGGGAGTTAATCACGTCCTTTTTTTTCAAACTCTAGGCGGTTTGTACCTGCGTCTCTCTCATCGTGTCATCGAAGAGTCTCTCGAGTCCTTGGCATTTCTCCTCGAACTCATCATCCCTCGCCAGTACGGCGTTCTCGTAATTTTCGAACTCCGCGCTGACTCGCCCTCCTTTGGGACATCATCCGGATCTCTACAAATCTTTACCGCGACGGTAAAGTCGCCTCACCACGACTGGGATATCGGTTGCACGAACTTACTACTCCACAAAATAGAAACAACAGAGGGACCAATAAATATTAAATCAAGAAGTAATTAAGAACCTAGAAGTAAATGGAACAATTAGACCATGTAACTCACAATTAAACACACCGATAGTTTGTGTCTGGAAAAAGGGCAAGTATGAAAGCAGACTATGCCTAGACTTTAGACAATTAAATTTAATTACAAAGAAGCAAGCATTTTCCAGGCCTAACATAACAGAGGTGATGGATATGTTACACGGAGCGAAATATTTGCGCACAAGAGACTTAGGAAATACATATTATCTAGTAGAATTAGACAAGGAGTCGCAAGAAAAGACAGCAATTTCAACGAAATCAGGACAATTTTGTTTTAAACATATGCCTTTTGGTAAGCAGCAGTATCAGGAAAGTTTCATGAATTTATGACTAAGGTATTGGAATCAGTAAAAAAGGAAGCGTAAATTTACTTAGATGACATATTAATTGCAACAAGGACAAAAGAAGAGCACTACGACGTAATCAAAGAAGTTTTCGAAAGAATTAAACAAATTGGATGGAGGATAAGACCATCAAAATGTAAGATATTAAGACAAGAAGTGAAATTTTTAGGACATATCATTAATTACAAGGGAGTACAGACAGATCTCCAAAAATTTGCTGCAATTGAAAATTTCCAAAGACTCAGGTGCATTAAGAATTTGTGGAGCTTTCTGGGAATCTGCAATTAACTAGTTATTATATGATATTTATTAATGGATAAAGTATTAGAAGGAATGGGCGGTTCAAATAAAGAAAACTGGTATGGACAGGCGCTTGCGAAACAGCATTTCAAGATATGAAAAGAGCATTAATATCGGTTCGAATATTGAGCTTCCCGGACTTTAGGAAACAGTTTATCTTAGACACAGATTTTTTTTAGCGATTAAATAGTGTTTCCATATTGTTCATTGTTTCGCAAGAATGAAGAGGCTGGACATAGAAATTACAGTGTTTTCTACACAAATTGTAACGAATACAGAATTTAATAAAGATAAGAAGAGCTAAATTTATATTAAAAAATCGTCGTTGGTATTGGACGAATTCTTCCAGTACATCATGAGCACTAAATGAAACGTCCCAGTGCATTTTACATCCTCACACGATGACTTAATCGGTTGTTATTCATGGTATTACTCATATTTGTTTTAATTTGGGTAAGAGAGAAAATCTTCTTTCTTCTGTAGCATTTATCACTGAAAAAGTGAGGAAAATTCGAAGAAGTTTTTTAATATTTAGAAAATAGCGGATACCACATTGACAAAATGCTTCCAATGCTGTCAGTGGCTGGTCTTTGAGGAGACATTGAATTTAATTTTCCGAGTAAATGCAAAACTCCTATGGCAATTGCCGTTTATCGATAGGAGTTTTATATAATTACCAAGTTTTTCAAAGTCGATATCGGTAACTGTAGCAATGGAAATGAATGACAGCTTCAAATATTGAAAATATCTTCTCCTGATTAAGATAAAAAGTACCATTACGATTACTTTGTGGAAGCACAATTCTTTGTAGAAATCTCTACAAAAGGTAAACTGAATATTATTTTCAGGAAGGTGTCTTTTAACGTTGGCAAGAAATACGTTGTAAACAGTCGTCCTATAATAGTCTTCTGACGTTGAGAACTGCTAAGAAATTCTATACACAGAACAGAGAGTAATTCTGAAAATTATGGATTCCAACATGATCTGAAAATATATGTGCTAAAAGTCCACCAGATCCTGAGAAGATTTTAGGAAACGTTTCATGACCATGTTCACGAGATCGCCTAATATGCTAAAAACAGATTTGTTGTGAGTGAAGCAAGCTACTAGATCCTGGGATTTGGATTGTAAGGTCGTATAGTTAACACCAGTCGTATAGTTAACGAAACGACATCTTTGTCAACAAGTAATGATGTAACGAAGAAGTTTTTCTCTATAGCAGACGGAAGAGCTTCTACCTTTGATGAAGGTTCTGTATCATGGTCTTCTGAAAAATGTTTCGAGCATTCACAAACTTTTAAAAAAGTTTATTAAATCGAATTGAGGTATCATGATTTTCAATCTATCGACATTCACACCAAGTAATGAGCATCGATTTATTCTGCTCAGATAGAAAAATTTTGAGAATAATGGATCTTTTTGGAGAGATTGAGAAATAGCTGCACGCTTTGGATATAATATTTTAATAAGAGCCAGGTTGATTTTGGCTGGCGCAATGCAAGTAAATGGTTTTCTTGACTATTCTCACTATAATTAACTATGATTAATATCCAGAATTCGTTTTGAACACCTATGACATATACTTTCATAACACTGGTACTATCGTAACCTTGTTCATGGACATAGCTCATATCAATATAAACTTTTATTAGTCCCGTTGTTATGATGTTAGTAATTCGCTCGGTCGATTGATCTTCTAATTGGAAAAAATCATTAAAATCTTCACGCATGTTTTCTGCATCAACTTTTCTTCTTGAACCTAAATAAAACATTATTCTGAAATGACACTTGAAATAAGTTGAAATTGTTCAGTTCCAGAGCAGTAAAAGGATTTATCAACCAGAATAGAGAAGCATTGAGATTTGTTGACTATTTCCAAAATTTTTTCCTGATGGCCTGAATTTTGAGTTTGAATACTGATATACGAGCTGTTTTTGGGAGTAGAAATAAAGCTTTCATAAAAAGGTAGGAGATGTAGGAAAAAAGCAATATTACTTGAAATACGCCATCGGTTTTAGCTGGTTTATCCATAATAACCACACCTCAATCTTCAAATCCTCGTAAAGATAATTGTTTCAAAACTTGAGTGGTTTTCCTCGGATTGTTTTTTAGATCCTTTTTCGATTTTGAGAATAATATCCAGTTTACCTTTTGGAGATTTTTAGAAAGAATTGTGAACAGAGATCAATGTTGATGGTACTTTGTATTCTTGTGTCCTCGGGAATGTTAAATTGCATCCTTCTATTGCTAAAAGAGTTCACAAACAAGGTGTTTAATGACTGGCAGCCTCCTTTTCCAGGACATTCATTGTGAACATGATACATAGTTTACAAAACTCACCTTATAACTTTTGAGAAAAGGTCAACTAAAACCATTTATCAAACCACATGGTATGGAAATGTAAATTTCTTTCAGCGACATGGGAAAATCAGGAGTCCACGGTGACAACAGTACATTGTTTTCTCACAATGGCTGAATATTCGGTCCTTTCACTGAGCATACAAATCAAAGTCTCAAATACTGATATCTGATTGAAATGAACTGGGACGGCAATTGTCAAGCATCACATGGTCTGAAGTGTTTGCGAAAGGAGGGGAGTTATGATCATAATTTATAGTAAGTAGAAGAATAGATGATATAAAAGTTGAATTTGAATTACTACTGCCTGCAGTAATGAATTTGGATCTAGTTGTTCTTGGTGTACATAAATCGGTGATATAATGTTGCTTCTTCATGATGATGTTGCTGAAGTCGAATATCTTTAAACCACAATAAATTTTTTATTAAAAATGTTTTTATCAGAGTAATAATAGAGTAAATTAATTGAAAATGATTAAAATTATCAATATTTAAGAAAATTATATCTTCTAGGTAAAAATCATAATTCATAATGTGTATCTTATTAAATATTAAACCATCAAGAATTTTATTTAATATAAATGATTTCATGGAAATTTTTTTTCAGTATATTTAGTAAATATTAGTCAATTTTTAGATTGGCAAATGCTTTGAAAATATTTCGAAGGGGATCGATCCACTATATCTGCAACCCTAAGCTACGCCCCTATTCACTGTTCAGTTCTAGACATGGATGAACTATTTAAGCATTCTGGACATCGAAATAGTATACAGAAAAGGGGAATTACATGGCAATGATGATAGTCTATCTAGATGGAGATGTGAAACGTGCACTCAGTGCCAAATGGAACATGAAGAAGCGAAAAAGGGTAAAATCAAAACCAGACTATTAGCAGTAACTACGAGAAGCCCAACCAGGCAGGTATTTAAGAGATGTAAGATCTTTCTAAAATAAATGTTCGAACTTCATTCTCGACAACTTTATTGATTGAACTTTAAATGATATATTGATTATGCAACGATGACATTATTAATAATTGGACTATATAAGCAGAATTTTTTTAATAATCATCTCATTGTAAATTATAATTATTCATCGTGACATTTACTTATCATAAAAATCGAGAATAAAAAGATCAAAATGATTGCGGATGGAATCAGTCTTTTTTGAGAGTTACAAAAGTTTGCTTGGCAACATTCTGTATTGATGTGGAACCTTTGAAAGATATCACACGTTACTGGGTAACAGTTTCTGATGACTGATTCTTTAACGATAGCCGTCTGAAAGTCCAATCTAACTTCTTATATGCATAAAAAGTCTTACCGTGCATGATTTACAAAGACTCGATTTACCGCTTGCGGAGAATGAGTCGTAACAATCAACGGACAGAATTGATAAAATTTGATCTGAATTTATAAATTAAATAAAATAATTACCACAAAATATTTACTAAAAAGGGTAAATAAAATCAACCAAAATCGAATGATCATAGATTTTGTCAGGTTAAAGATGATTAAATTAATAATACTGAATATTCCAAACTAATGATTATATTATTCACGTGTGATAATTCCCTGACGTTCTAATATACATGTTTATATATGATGGATATGGTTTAGTTAAGATGTTATTCTACTTTAATACAAAGGGTTTATGCCGGCCAAGTCGCGTCAAGCGACAAAGAGTCCTTGCAAAATATAATAAAACGATAAGTAAATAAGGATCATATAAATATAATATTATTATAACAAATTGATAGATGGTGGCACGCAACAGTTTGTTGAAAGAACAATATTTTTAAAGACCAATCCTAGGATTCAGAATCGTCTTTCTTTTTACGAGCAAATATGAAGTTCTTACCGTCTTTCAACCCCATTTATTTACGTGTTATGATGTTATTTTCTCCATGTTGCTTAATTGCCTTTATTTATTATTTTAAAAATTTTCACCAAAATTAAAAACTTATCTTTTAATTAAAATTCAATCACTAGATTATTTATTTGAAAAAGCTCAAGTAATAATTCCAAAATCCAATTCGTCACTTATGTATACTATTATATATTTATTATTCATTGAATTGAACAGGATTGTAGGATTGAAATATATAATATAATTGAATTAGTAATAATTGAATTGAACAGGATTGTAGGATTGAAATATATAATATAATT